>CAWUHX010000048.1:956178-1149695 GCA_963922205.1 Romanomermis culicivorax
AAGCAGTGGTATCAACGCAGAGTACTCATATCTACTTCTACTTACTAATTAATGCTCAACAGTTTTTATCAATCAAGTTAGCTCGTTCCATTTTCTAATCGTTGACAGAATTATGTCGCCGAAAATAGAGATTTCTCATCAATTTTCTCAATAAACGCTTGCAACCTGAACTTTTGCTTTTATCGAAGATGGAAATTGAAGACATCATTCTAGACTGCGATTTTAGAACTTCTGTCACGAATATCTGTTGGAGAAATTTATTTTCCAGCGTTTTAGAATATAAAAACCCGAAAATTTTTACGGCGCTTCGTGCCGGAATGGGGAACAAATTACACTTCATCAGTTTGATTTTTATTTATTTCTCAATGTTGTGAAGGTTTATTTTCCAGCGTTTCAGAAGGTGGAAATCCAAAAAATTTTCCGGCGCTCGACGCCGGACCAAGAACTAAATAAAATTAAATGATTCTAATCGGAACTACAGGAATGTTAATGGTGGATAAATTGATGAGAACTCTATTGTTAACATGCTTCACCCCGCTCGTGTAGAACACCAATATATTCTTCATGAGCTCATTTTGACTGACAAACCAAGAATTTTCTCAATTTTTTCCTCATTTTCGCAGGTTTCTGACTCCTCCTAATACATAAAAATGCTTGGGTATGCTCCTAAAATGCATAAAAGAGCATCCCTAGCCACATTATAAACGTTTTTAAAAATTGTGGAAATTTTTTGGAAAATGAGAAATAAAATTTTGGGTCCGGTTCTCCTGAGGAAAAAATCTTCGAGGAAAAAAACGGTGTATCGAACACAGGCATATTTATATTCAAAGCCATAAAATCAGTGTCTTAATCTAATCGATGCTAGTGCTCTTTCCGCTAGTGCTACTGCTTGATGATATTTGATTGTCTCAGTGTTGCCAGTTTGGAAAATGAAAACCGACCAAAGGTTTCTTGAAACCCGGCCAAAACTTGAAAAAAAAACCGGCCAAAACCGGCCAATACAATTTTTTACAAATATAATGTTTTGAAAGAACAAGTTCTATCTAAAACTGTATAAAAACTATTTTATGCAATCGTATGGAAGCATGTTGTTTTTTCATTCAATTTTTCAACTCATAGTTGAAGTTTTTTGTAATTTAAATAGCCTGTAATGAACATTACGCCGGGTAACTATATGCGCCTGTAGGCAGGTGGTTGCAGGAGCCATAGCCCTCTCTAAATGTTTCAAGTGTTAAAAAAAAGCAAAGGTACCTTCGGTTTTTAGTTCAAGAAAAAGCCAAGTCAGAAATGCTAATTTTACGGTAATTGAGTGAAATATTGGCTTCCAAAAAATGTGTGCGTCTCTCTGGAAAAAATTATTGCTAATTACTCTAGCATCTCTTTGCTACCCCACCAACTTTTACGCACTAAATTATATTCCATCCACTTCTCTTTGCTTCGCACTCAACTGCAACATTGTAGAGCACACTGTTGAAAAAATTGCGACAATATTCAGAAGCATACACAAAAAATGATTTTTTGTTTGCACTGCTATGTAAATGTAAGAAACATATTATGATGTAAAAAATATAGCTACGATTTTACAAAGCATTGTTCACCAGATTTACGTTTAGTAGATGTCGACATAGAATAAAAATTAACCTAAGAAGTGGAACTGTTTTATTTCTACAGATTGAATCATCAGAATACATACCAATGTTTTTCGCACATAATGTGCCTTATTTATGCGTTTTTGAGTTTTTCTGAACTCATTCATGCTTCTGAGGTCAGTAATTTATCAAGGATGGGTAAAAAAAATTTTTCGATTTTTGAGTCAGATTATGATAAGAATTTATCCAAATTCATAGTAACAGAAACAAAATCCCAAAGCGCGGAAAACCTAAATTGCATACAAATTCGACGGCTGACATATCTGTGCTTAGCCAAAATGAAGAATCATAGTACTGCATACAGGCCCGTATTTAGAGGGGAAGGGGGAATTCCCCCCCCCCTAAATTTTTTTTAGAAAAAAGTTTTCAGCAATATCATTGTATTTATACATCTCAATTCCCAAATTAAATTATTATATTAGCATACTTTTCGCCAAACATAGAATTTAGGACACTAATCCAAACACACCTAAACTAACTGGAGATAAGTCGTCTTTAAATGATTTTGTTTTTATTCAGTAAATTCTAGAAAAATTTTGGAAAATTCCCCCCTTTTTTGAAAATCCTGGATACGGGTGTGACTGCATATGAATCATTCCTGCTTCCGACGCCATGCTCCGGAAAAATTTTCGGATTCCGATACTCTAGAAGGTTGAAAGATGCATTTTCTAAGACTGATTTCATGATTTAAAATTTGATTTTTCTGGTCTAATGATGTTCATGCTTTTACAATGTGCGGATGTTTTCAACCTGCTAACCAACTAAAAATTTGGATTTTTCATTTCAATCAGCAATACCTGTCACTGTCTCAAACTGATGATGTTTCAATCGCCAACTACAAAAATATTATATTCACAAAGTTCAAAAATTTGTGAAGATCGCAGAAAAATTTTGTGAAAAAATCGAAAAAATCTTCATTTTCGTAAAATGCAATATCAAAGGTAAGTGATTAAGAGATGAGACGGTGGCAACAACTATTGAATGCAGCTAACTAGTAAGTAAAAGTAGACATACGTACAGTTGCCCTTGAGCTGGATTATAGCAAGAAATGATCAAAATAATCATTATCGGCGCGAAGCGCCGGAAAATTTTGGGGTTTTGACCTTCCCAAATGCATAAGAATGCACCTTCCCAATTTTAAAACCTCAAATACAAACCGGCCAAAAATCGGCCAAGCAATAAAAATACCGGCCAAGAAAAAAAAACCCGGCCAAAAACCGGCCAGTGCATGGAACAAAGCATTAGGGAGCGAGATCTGTCATCAATTTGATTGGTGCGAAAAATTCCATACCTTCAATTTGATTGGTCGAAAAGTTGTAGTCTACTCCTTCCTAACCGTGAGTCCAAGCCTAAGCCTAAGCCTAAGCGTAAACCTAAGCCTGAGTCTAAGCCTAAGCCAGAAAATTTGCCAGAAACAACTGTAAAAAATCAATAAATTTTCTCGATCAATCAAAATGATGACAGCTCTCGCTTCACAATGCTTTCTGTGCATCAATGTTTTTTTTGTGCAAAACATGGTTTTTGGCACAAAAAAAATTGGAATGGCACAAAAAATTTTGAGCGTTTGTGCCAATTGGCACAAAATTTTTGGGCTGTTCAAACATTAAATTTCCCTGATTTTTAGCCGTTTTAAGCGCTAAAAATGCCAAAAATTCTTTGCGCTTCGCGCCGATTCAATGAATATAATATTTCGTACTGGTATATCAGACCCGAAAGCGAGCGATTTCTCTTCGAACAGTGTATTAGTATCGTTGCAGCAAACTTTACAGTCTGTCAATGACTGATGAATGGAAAGAAATTCTGAATATTCTCTGTTCATTCAGTCGGATTCGGATTTAAAACTGAAATCCTTTACTTTTTGTGTTTGATTAAGTTCTAATAGAAAAATCGCGGATTTTCAAAAAATTTTTAAATATCATTTTACGCAGCGTACTAAAATGAGTATTAAAAAACAAATCATTTTTGTCAAAAGATTCATTCAAAAATATCAAAAAAATATCAAATTCAAATCAGAAAATCAATTTGAAGTCCTGAAATTTAACTAAATGAAGAATTTTATACAGATCTATTAGCAAATAATGTGTAAGAATTGCGAATTTCGCAGTGGAAAATTGAATCAATTTGAACTTCCTGAACAATTTTAGATATTCGAATTTTTTCAGCCTACCATTCCTTTTTAAGTCGCCATTTTCTTGCAGTTTTTTCTTATTTCACTGTCGTGGTTAGCTGAAAATTAGGTTGGGCATAATTTTTACAAAAAATTAATGCTTCAAAAGTAGCTTCAAATGGGTGTTTATCAACTTTTGGTCTGAAACTTTTCCGCAGTTTTCAGTATGTTTCTGATAGAAAAAAAATTTTTGTGCCCGATGGCATGGCACAAATTTTTTTGCGCCTCTTGTGCCAATTGGCACAAATGTCCCGTGCACAAAAAAAACGCTGCTGTGCATAGATTGTCCACTAAGCATTAGGGACGAACAGGGTTGGCAAAAACCAAACTTTTGAAATTTCGACTTTTTGGTTTTTTGGTTTTTTAATGTTTTTTTGGTTTTTCTATGGTTTTTTAGTGTTTCTTTCTGGTTTAATTCTTTAGAATGTTCGGTACATCAAAATAACTATGTAAAAAACTGCTGGAAGCTCCCTGTACCATCTAAGACTAGTAAGGGAGCCGTAAATGGCAGCTAGAAGTATTAATCTTATCAGAAGTGTCATTATTTTATGCTATAGGAAATCCCTATTTAGCAATAGAAATACATTAATAGTGGGCACATAAAAAAGGAACCATAAGTGAAGAACACAAGAAAAGTAAAAATGGAACAGAGCATGCGATATGTAAGGGGAAAAATTCAAGGAAAAGAAGAAAAATTACAAATGAAGAGAAATATACAATGCACAATGTACGTAATCAAAACACAAAAGAAATCAACTACAGAATTGTATCAATGCATCACATATATACATATGCACAGAGAAGTTGAAATGACACAATTTTTAGGTTACCTTTAAATTGATAGATTATTACATATGTAATTAATATTACAAACTGCAGTTGAAGGTCACACATAGACATTTCAGATGTTTCCAAATTTTTGCTTTTCAAACCTGTCTGCGAGCTATAACTACAGCAAATGGGTCTTATTATATATATATATTATTCTTGCTTGCATGATAGATACATATTTTTGTGCGATTTTTTCTACTTAATAGCCACGTCAATTCCATAAAAATGAACCACTCAAAAGCTCCTCTCTTCGTTAACCTACAGTATGCTTAACTGATCTGTATAAAATTTTATTATTGTTGTCTCATTTATATTTTGAAATTTCGAGCTAAGAAAATTAAAAAGCTTACCGTAACAATAAATTCAGTATATTAAACTCAACCATATTTTATAACATTTTGAAGATGATATGGGATCAATGGATGTCACCCCCTATGGTCGGAGTCATACCTGTACTTGGGGGGGGGGGTAGTTGGGCCCCCCCCCCAACTCGACCAACCCTGTACCCAAAATCATCCAACCCCCCCCAGTTTGGAAAAAATTAAAGCAATTTGCAAAAAAGTGTATGTTTTTTGGCCTTTTTTGAGAAAAATTTCGGATTTACCCCCCCCCCCCCCCCCAACTGGTCGGAGGTCTTACCATACAATGTAACGGAGCTCCGAGGTCTGGGGGGGGGGGGGTTGGAGCACTTTTTTGGGGCCGGGGGTCAGTAATTCCCAAAATTTTGGGGGAGGAGTCCTGAAGGAAAAAAAATTCGATTTTTTTCATGAAAAATGTCCGAAAAACGGTTTGAAAAGTAGTAATTTTTGTCTACAAAATGATAAAAATATGTACTTATGGCGCGAAGCGCCGTGGAAAAATTGACGTTTTTGACCATTTTTTGTTCAAAAATTGACATTTTTCATGAAAAAATTGACATTTTTCAGTATTTTTCCGGCTAAAACTATGGGGGGTCCCTAGGGCTACCATATGGCTAGCCATAGGATTGGAAAATCCTGGGGGGGGGGGGTCGCCCAATGGCTAGCCATATGGTCGACGATTTCTGGGGGGGGGGGTTCCCATAGCACTTCCCCCCCCCAATTACATGTATGGGTCTTACAGGTATGGTCGGAGTACACTTCACGAAAGATTTAGTGTCTACTTTTTTGTGAGCAAATTATAGCAAGGTTCACTCATGCACTAAATGTGTGGTTGAAAGATGGATACAAAAGATATCGATTGATTTATATTACATCTTTTGAGTACGAAATGTATCATAAAAATACGACTTTTTCCTACTTTGTAGTGAAGTCAATTCAACTAAATTAATTGTTTTGTTGATTTAGATAGACACCAATACATGCCTAGAAGATCGACTAATGTGAAAAAACAGTTTCCCAATGATTTTGGAAAAAAAACCAAAAAAACCAAAAAACCAGAGATTTTCCAATTTTTTGGTTTTTTTAAAAAACCAAAAAAACCAAAAACCAAAGCCTTGCCAACCCTGGGGACGAAGTGTTAGCCCCCTTCTGATAGGCCGAAGTTACCGCCCCCAGACGGTTTTTCGCCTAATATGTATTTTTCATTAATTTTTCCTTTAAAATTTTCCTTAGGCTTAGGGTACAGCAGCTGCGCCCGAAGGGCGCAGTGCTGTTGAGGCTCTTCCAAATGAAGTTGTTGGTTAAAACTATTTAAAACGCATATAATGCATTTTCGACATCTCAAAAATTTTGAACAATCAACAAGGGGGCGGTAATATCGGCCAATTAAAAGAGGGCTAACCAGTGTTTTTTTTATGCCAAAACATGGTTTTTGGCACAAAAAAATTTGGAATGGCACAAAAAATTTTGAGCGTTTGTGCCAATTGGCACAAATTTTTTGACTGGTCCAAGGCTAAATTTTCCTGATATTTAGTCATTTTAAGGGCTGAAAACGCAAAATTTTCTCGGCGCTTCGCGCCGATTCAATGGGTTTAATATTGACTACTTTCCTTTGTCTCGAACGCGAGCGGATTCTATTCGAATAATTTATTTGTATTATCGCAACAGACTTTGAGATTGTCAATGACATTAGAATAGAAATTGTGAACTTTTCTTCCTCTGTTAATTCAGTTGGATTGAGATTTGAGAACCGAAACTTATATTTTTTGGTGATTGATTCAAACAAAAAAATTGAAATTTTTGGCACAATTAATTAACCAAAAATCTACGCGACGCGAAGCGACTTTCGACTTTTTTCAGGAGAAAACAACTATAGACATACAAGACATCTTAATTTAATCTTTAATATAGTTGTTGGGAAGGAGGCCGAAAAGTAAAGGAAAACATCATGACAAAAAGTCTATAAAAATTTCTGAATTTTCGCAGCATTCAATTTCTTTTCGGATCGTAGAAACCATTTGTTAGATCAGTTTTTCTTATCTCGTTGACGTGGTTAGAGAAAATAGAGCAGGCACGATTTTTATGCAAATGAATACGGTGAAAGTATCTTTAGTTAGTTTTTATCAAACTTGAAAGAAAGAAAGAAAATAAATTTATTAAATGCAAAGAAATACAAGCGTAAATATGAATAATACAGAAAAGCTCATGGACATGACAAAAGCACGTGCGAATTGAGCTTTAAAAAATGACTCAATTTATATCGAAAACATGGCATAATTGTTATAACTCTTGGCACAAAACAGTTTTATGGTTTTCAGTACGTTTTTAGAGAGAAAAAATTTTTTGTGCCATTGGCACAAATTTTTTTGGCCCTTTGTGCCAATTGGTACAAATGTCCATGCACAAAACAAACGCTGGGCTGGGGCTAACACTTCGTCCCTAATAATGCTTAATAAATTGTTCGGTAAGCTACAGTAAAGCTCGCCCATTTACTGAATAAACTTACGAAAGCACGCACTTTGTTTGAAACTAGCAGTAAACACAAATAAGTGAAAAACGTCAGCTTCAAACGATTAGAGCACAAAAATGATGCGAAAAACTTAGAAACTTCTTCTACTTCATATTTAGTTTCGGATAAAGTATTTACTCTAACGAAATCGGTTATTTTGGGTGTTGGGTCGTTCCACGCCAAAAGTATTCAAGGAATCCCTGTTCGGCCATCTCAGATTTTGATAAAATTTCGTTTACGTGTCATCCGAGATTCAAAACTGACTTCGGTAGAATATTTTTGTCCAATTCCCAAAATTATGGTAGCTATGGGGATTTTTGTCAACCATACTTCTTTGAAGAATTTCCAACTTAATAAATTGCCTGCTTTGAGCCACACTGTCGTCCTGAAAATCTAGCTTTCGATTCGAAAGTTAGAAGCCTTAAACACACTTTTGTTCTGATTTTATCTATGCTGTCTGGAAAATTCTACAATGCGTAGTTTTTTCGACAAAAGGATAACTCATGACGCTTAAAGTAAGAAATTTACGATACTTCGCCATAACAGTATCAACACTGGCACCTCACTTCATGCCTGAAAATTTTGGGTTTCGCTCTTAAGTTGTCAATGCACCACATAGGTTTGAATTTGTGACGAAATTCAAAATATGTGAACTTCTGAGTTGCAAAAAGTAATGATTACATGGTCCTCAATTTTTTTATTTTCCATTTGGTTCCACAGAGCGCTTTTTCTTCTGTGAGAAACGTGGAAAAAATATGGAGGGATTTCTACTTCCTGTAGCAATAATCGACCTTGAAGTTATAGCCTGTTTTTCTTTAAATGCTTGTAAATAGTAATAATGGAAAGCAGATACTATTTTATATTTTTTAATTTTATACTGAACTACATACATGTCACACACAACTGAAAATTTGTAAGCATGCTCGACAAACTTCCAACATTTTTTTGAGAGAAAAAGCCTACTGTAAAAGCTTGGTGTGAAGGATTTAGGCGACACTGCAAGCTTTTGTCTTTTTTCCGGTTTGCAAGCATTTTGTTAAAACAGGCTTTAGGTAACGGTGTCATCCTTCAAACATAAAAACAATTTTGATTTAAAGTAAGTGTGCCTCTCAGAATTTTATTATCAGAGTTTCGAATGCCTTGTGCAATTCACATTATTGATAATGTCTGATTGATGCTCTCATTAAAATCAAAGCATTGCTAATGAACAAAAAAATCCTTGCGTTGAAAAACATGACATCCCTGTTGAATATAATGCTCTTAATGTTTGAATAGTCATTATGAGATGGTTTTTAATTTAACTGCTGAATTGTGTTTTTGGGATAAGTGATAAGCCTGTCATGAAATCGGTGGCACTGTAAGAGACCAGCTGCACCGGCAGGCTTCCAAGCGGCCTCTACATGGCCAGTGGCCGTCTTCATCAATGAAACCTTAGCTTAAGCTGTAACTTGACTCATTGTTGTCGTTAAAGCACAGCTCAGTTGCGGCTTAACTTCCCCGATATGTTGTGTGGGTATGAGTTTAGCTAGCGCTGCAACGAGCAATGTTATAACATGTAGAGTTACGTTACAGCTTAAGCTGCAGCTCAGCTGGACCTTAAGTCTCTTTGATGAAACCGGCTTCAATCTCATCACCATCAGATTTGTTTGCATTTTATGACAAATAAATGAAGGGAAATGATATTTTTTATTCGAGAGATAGTATTGACATTCAAACAAACACGTGTTAAGACTTTTGAATAGAAAAGACTGTTACAGGGATTGAGGAAGTCAACAGAAGTTAACAAAATCGATGCCATTCAAATGATGGCTGGTGGTTTATTGTTAACTGTACCTACACATAGTAAGGTGCAAATTTCTATCAGAAGCCAAGGAAATTTGTAGCTTCGTATTTGATAATGGTGGAATTGACAACATCTACACTATTTTCGTGGCCTGTCAAGGATATTTGTTACATTCATGAACAATTATGTTATCATTCGACTTCCAAATCCGATTGTGCCTTCAACGGGTAGGATGTTGTAATTTAGTGAACTGTATGAAAATTTTTAAGGCAGACTCGGTCATTTTTAAGATAACCATTTCAATCGCCTGGCTATCTGGCGTGAACTCTAGGCGGTGGGGTTTGCATTTTAAGAAAAACAGATTATATGTGATGGGGTTAGCCTTTCAAGAAAAACATATAGCTTGACGGTTGCTGAGCGATATGCTTCAAATTTGAGAGGTCGAAAATTTCGAAAATTTTCATCAAATTTCAGAAATCAGTCGTTCCTTGACGTACATTTACAGGAAAACGGCAAGAGTAAAGGCCCTTTTATTGCAAAGAAACAGGTGCAAGCTATTTGCTCTTGAAATAATTGAGCGATTTCAATATATAATATATCGCAAGATAGATATCGAAATTGCCGATCGAAAGATAGCCAATATGCTCAGCAAATATCCACTGTTGTAACACTATGCAAATTTTTTTTTGTAAAATAAACTCCACTGAATAGAACTCGTCAGGATCTTTCTTGCGCACAGCGAAAATAAGAGATTCGTTCGATTTTGATTGTTGCAATCACTTGCGAGAGATTTTTGATAAAAAAAAGTATAGATGAGCCTTTATTCAGAATCTCTTTGCCTTATTAGAAAGGCACTACAATCGACTACCATGGCTAAAATCAAGTGGTGTGAAACAGGGTGTCTTTAACTGTAGAGCACTTTCGCACGCCTTATAACATAAGCTGAAATCAGACAGACGTCATTAACTTTGTAATATTAAACTCGCAGCTTCAATTTTTTCAATCAAATTACTGAAAAAATGAATTTGTGTTGTATCTCTTCCGAGACACCCTATTCCACAATCATTGCAGATAGATCGATGACATTGTACCCGTGATTCGACCCACATATTTTAATCTGAACGTTTTCGATCTTTCCCGCATCCCACTAACGGCATAGTGGCATTAAACAGCATTTTTGTATCAACTTCCAAAATGTGCAGACACGCTCCCAAAACGATAAACACCCTGAAATTTTAAAAGAATATTTCGGTCATTAGTGGCTGGAGAAATGAAGAAAAAATTATGTGGCAACATTTGGGAACGTGCCTAAAAAGGCTCCTGGTAACTTTTCAGTTTATTTTGACGTATTTTTTTTGTTACTTTAGAAAATCATGACAATGTAAAATAAGGGATTAGAAAATTTTTTCATGCTTGCGTAGGGAGTATAGTCTTCTGTATGTAATGAGCATTTGGCTACAGAATCACGTCTTTTCTGAGCTGTGATATTTCAAAGCACCTGTATGGACCGAAAATGCCGAAAAATGCAAAAATTCTGAACTTTGAAATAATGCTCCTATGCGAATTTTGGTTTTTATGCGGAATGAATGTTGTTAAGCTCACTTCGGAAGTGCAGTCGCCGACAAAAATCCTAAGATTTTTTCTTTTCTGAATTGGGCCTTCTGCAAATTGCCTATTCATTCTATTCATTCCTTAGAATCGCCGGCTGTCGCCGATTGTCGGCGACAAAAATCCTAGGATTTTTCACTTCCGAATGGGTCTTTACGATACTCAGAATGTAAATCTATTTTTTCCAACTCATCGTAGGTCAAGGGAGCAGAAGGACGAATCTCTAAAAAATCGTGTCCAAGAATTTCTTCATGTTCCGAGTCTCATACGATAATGCATGACGCATTCTTTTTGTCGGAAAAGTTTCAATAAATTTTTTACCTACGGTTTAAAAATTCGTGAAAATATCGAAGGAGTCCACCTAACTGTACGTGGATGGCGATGGACTATGACTGACCGACATTGGGATCAGGCGCTTGCAAAGGACCACTTCTGACAGATTTCGAATTTGCTCTTTTTTTAGTTTCAATGTTGCTGGACATTTCCAATTAGGCCGCGTCAAGTACCCAAAAGTTACATGCACCTAAAGGTTGCAGAAAGTACGAATTCTGCAACAACGGGACATGAATATTTTCTAGTAAATCTAAATAGTAGAGTTTGCAAGCTGACAAAGAAAAGAAAACTTGATTTATTGTGTTCATTTGTGATTTGTTAATTTGTATATCGTCGCAGCGAGCCCCGAGAAATGACGTATCATACCGACAAAGTCGACAGAACAGGGTAACAGGATACAAAACGCACTAGGCAAATACAACTTAGAATTCATTTCGAAGGCATTCTGTCTGGCAATGGGTGTCCCTTCGTTTCAGGCATAAATAGGAACCAGCATATACCCGAAAGGAATGTAGTAACAGCGCATATCAAATAAGGTCCCGGCGCCCAATAGTAAGCCTAAAATTTGTGTATGTATCAAGAATAGTATCCTATTCAATCCAAATGATGATCTCTCAAAGAACAAAGAATTTATGTATCAAAAATTCAATATCCAGCATGCAGTAACTGAATTTAATTTATTTCAGAAAAAAACAGACTATAGGTCAACCATCCTCAGTTTCACAAAAATCTGAGCTGATGAAAGTTTGACGGTTCAGTCATTAAACTGCTGGAGGAAGATATCAACTTACTATTATCGAATATCAAC
The DNA here is from genome assembly GCA_963922205.1 of Romanomermis culicivorax. Classification (NCBI taxonomy): domain Eukaryota; kingdom Metazoa; phylum Nematoda; class Enoplea; order Mermithida; family Mermithidae; genus Romanomermis; species Romanomermis culicivorax. The sequence goes on from CAWUHX010000048.1 coordinate 968,226, forward strand.
TTAGCAGATATCAGCTTACTACTGAACTTGAAGCATAGTGTGAGGATGCATTGTTGTACACCCATAGCTTACCAGATACAAAAACACTGGCGCCACTAGGGCGCTACTGCGGATAAAAATTTGCGCAAATCCCGAAGCGACATTCCTGAAAAAGAAATCTGTTTCGTAACGTCCCCGCATATTCATGTAGCGGATCATTTTTTCACCTGATTGGAGTAGGAAAAACCTCACTGGTTGATAGCATAGACGTTATGTAGATCGGTGATGTCATAAACATACTGAGGAACGTAGCCACGTTCAAGACTGCGCCGTAGTTTCCTTTTCCAAACACTAAAGAAAAATTTTTCGCATCCCAAGTTCACGACATTGTTCGAGCAATATTTTCTGATATCATGCGATTAAAATGACATATCTACTACTGTTTATCAGACGAGAATAGAAATTTTTCCCCAAAAGATGTTCAATATTTCATTAGATTAGCATAAGATGTGAAACATATAGGAGAGTGAAAATATTAATTCTTTTCACCTGAACCCTTCAACAGAACAATGACGAACGATGCCACACTGATAACCAATGCTGGAATCGACAGTGCCAGTTTTCTTCCAAATGGCCTACATTATAGAAGCGGCCGGTGAAATGCTTGTGTCATGAGCCGCTATATTCTACAGCATGTTAAAAACTCACTTGACATAATAATCCGCCAATATGAACCCCGAAGCTGAGAAGAATCTTACTAACGAAGTCATGATGAAAAAGTTCAAAAAATGATTTCCCGGCAATGCATCAGAATCCAGTAACATAGTGTACGTGACCATATTGACTGCAGACCTATAAAAATTTGATTCGAACGTAATACAATATTTCCGTTGTGCCAGGCTGCATCACATGATCTTGGAAGTTTGTGGAGTACGGTGAAAACAGTAATGTGAAACATAAATTCACGATTTCCCGAGTTCACTAGAAAATAGATTAACTTGACCAATATGGGGTGATATCATACTTTGTACACAACACTTCTCTATAGAAAAAACAGATCACGGTAAGATTTTTGTTCCTACTTTAAATTCTGAAAGTTTTTCACCCTAGCAAAATTAGAGGATATTAACACGGATATTTATTTCGAGATACCACAGTCATAGCAATCATAGTGTAATTGGTTTTCATTAGACATTGCGATAAATATCTGCTGAGTGTCAGAGTCGTAAAATTTTTGTTGAATTTCAAAAATTTGGCCAGTAAATCAAAGTTTGCTGGACTAAGCTAGAGCCCCCCCCCCCCCATATGCATTCATGAGCCGAATGATAGCCCTAATCCAAAAACATTAAGAGCCCACTGCCTGAAATCGAATTTGTAATGGCCAAAATGACGAAATATAATTGAAGGAATTACATTCATGCTGGTATTTCTGGCTGCCTACTGAGACTGAAATATATGATCACATACACCAAGCAGATTTTTCATGTTCATCTGACGTATAATGATCCTCCAAAACCTGATTCCTAGTTATTGAAATAAAGATGTCGATTTCTATTCTAATGTGGAATTTACCGATTTTCCTCAGATTGACTGTAGCAGTCAGGACCACAAGTCGGGGAAAGAAAATTTGTGTTCACGATGCATTGTCATCATCTGTCTACGGATTTCTTTGAATATATTTTGCATTTCGAAGCTCATTTGAAAATGAATGGACTGAAGTACCGATTTCGACTCTGCTTACGTGCACAAAGAAATAATGATGAAATAAGACGCCAGTCGTTTATAGGCAAAAATATGCCAAAAATGATACATCGTCTTCGTCCGCTGTTGTTGATCGTTATCATTTTGCTCGTCGATTAAATTGTCGACAACGTTCATTGGTAGATCGCCATTCAAACCGCTTCTATTCATTTTGACCACGAAAGATAAACTTTTATGAGCTACGGTTCTTTTGGCGCGATTCACTGCCCAGTGCGGACTTTCCTCCATGAAACTGAAACATATGATGCCAATATTGAAAGATTCGCATAAAAATCACCAATTTTGTAAAAAAGTAGTTCTGCAGGGCTACCACCGAGTTTGATTACGGGAATTTAAGAAATAAACCGCATTTATACTTCACGGCGCGACCAATGCCACGGCGCAGTGACATGCAATCAATGATATTTAATGTCAATTTTTCGTGGCGCAATTTGATTTATCACGGTTGTCGTGGCCATTCCGTGAAGTACAAATCCAGCTTTATGCTTAGCGTATTCTTCAATCCTGACTTTTGATATTTTATAGACTTCTTCAATTTTTGATTTGCGGAAAAAGCTGAAAGTTTTGAGCTAAAGCTTCACAATTAAAACTTTTCGATAACTTTCCTAACGCTTGAAAATATTTGATGCAGTGCATTATCGTATTATTGATTCAGTGTTGCTACTGAACTGTTAAAGCATTGTAGAAGCGTGTTAACTCTGAATCAATATGTCCAGTTCTCGTGAGATGCAAATGAGAACTGGCGAAAAAAATGGTGGTTCCATCGTGTAGCACACATAAGTTGGAATTTTCATAGGTCGGTACAGTCAACTTGCAAAAGAAGATGTCGACTCACTGCGCAGGTTTTTACTCGTAGTTTGCGGAAACATAATTTTGACCACCGAGATTCATTCCAAACACTTAATCGAATGTCAGACAAAATTTACGGTCGACTAGAAAGTGGACTTAATTGGACAGTTGGATGCTCTAATGGTCATTACTGTCACTGGCAGAATACTCCGAAATATCCGTCCAATCCTAACAAAGAGAACTATAGTCTGTTTTTTAATAAAATGCTTGTGAATTTGTGAAGGACAAAATTAGAACTTCTGTCTACATTGTTTACACTAATCTTTACGAAATAATTTTTTACTCGAAAGCTTGCTAAGACTAGCTGAATACGCCCACAAAATTTTAATTTATTAGAAATTTATTAGAAAATTTATTAGGTTTATTTGAAAATCGCGGAAGTATCAAATAGTACTTGCTTTCCACAGTTATTATTTACAAGCACTTCAAGAAAAACAGACTACCGACCAAGACCATTGAAATTCAACCAAGCTTGTTCATTGTTTGATAAAAATCTAATAGCTAAATCTCTCACAAAAGTAAAGGCAGTGCCGGCAATGCCGCACAATTCACAACGATGGTCAATAGTCGCCAGTTGGCCAACGTCCATGCCAAAAGTGCTAAAAGTCCTTGACCAACGGGCCAACTTCCTGCAGAAGAAATTCCTGCACTTCACGGAAATGTGACCAGAAGTCAAAGTTAATCACCAACACTCGTAACCCACAAACGATGCTTAGGAGTCAAAAATTCGGTAATATATACGACGTTGACTACCATTAATGAACCACAAGTGAACCCGATTAAAAACCTAAAAAAACTGGTTACTCACTGGCACGTGGATACAGTGTAATTTTGTTACCTGAGCACTGTGAATGAAATAATATCATTGACAAATGCAGAAGCATTGCCAAAAATGGTTAAAGCGACTACCGAACCAAATAAGACCTGAAAAATATTACAAAGAAATTCTGGTGAATATTAAGCGTTCTAAAAAGGACATACCCATTTACGACCATAATAGTCAGCCATTTGCCCGCATAGTGGACTTCCAAATAGAAGACCGGCCATTTGAACTGTTATACTCAAATAAACCAAGTATGCACGACTGCAAATCAAGTTCCACTTAAAAGATTCATAGTATATGAAAAGATAATCTCAAAATTGAAACGGATGTAATAGAACTACATTTTGCATAATGCTTGATCCTTATCTGAGTTTTTACAGATAAGAAGTTTTGTCAAATCCTATTGTTTTGAATTGTAACAAAGTTCCGTTGGACTAATGTCTAGACTTCTAAATTTCAAGAATTTCTAGTTGACAAATTATTTCTATGATAAACATTCCGAGCGAATTCAGCTCAAATTTTAACATACTGATACGGTTTAAATTATATTTTTATGCTTAATTTTTTTCCAAATGAGCCCAAGAGCCAAAAAAGATGCCCATGCCGATAATTGACAACCTGCATGCGCTGCTTGAACGTGGACTAATGGCATTTAGGACCTGGAAAAATAAAAGTTGGCGTACAATGCATGATCATATCCTTCCTACGGATTTTTACTGATATTTTTTCGTTCCGAGGCTCATTTAAAAATTAATGAACTATAGTCGGTGTGCTAAATTTGCTGAGTCGAGATTACAAAAGTTTGATCACCCTGTTGTAGATCACATTATCTTTCCAGTGGTAATACTATGATATACCACAGAAATGTCTCCTTGTTGAATTTTTCTCTAAATTTGACACCGGATGACCTCTTTCATTTTCTTAACGAGCTAATTCTTGGAATCTAAGAGGGCTTACCTTCATATTTGCAGTATTGGATAGCCTTGTACGCCACGCAAACATTGACGTAACATAATTGTTTCCAACTAATCTACATATTTTACTTTATCTTAGGATTAAAATTATATGAACTTGCCACAATTATTTTTTGTTTTGTTTTGCTGCTTTTTATAGTTGACTACATGAAGCGCTTTGACGTGAAAGTTTAAACTTTGAAAAATGAGCACAATATTTTTGCAACTATATATACTTTATTCATTCTCGAATGAGCCTCGAAACACAAAAAGTTCAAAATCAGTGGGTAAGTGATGGTCATGAAATTAAGTCAATATTTTCTTTTTTTCAATTTGTTGTCTTGGCTCCAACAGTCAATCCGAGAAAAACGCGGACGCGTACACAGGCTGTTTATTAGTTGCATGAACGTCTTTTTTCTTCCGGAGGCTTGTTTAAAAAAAGGGACTATAGATAAGCGAAATTTAATATTCTAGATGTAGACTTCACAGACAAGTCAAATAAAAAAAAAGATTCTAACAAAAATCAATTCATTTTTAGACACCCTACATACCTCTCAAACAGTACCTCTAGAAACGGCCTGTAAGCCACTAGAAAATCACGACTGAACCTCAGATGAAACAACGTTTCAGGAAGTCGTTGGTGCCACCAAAATTCGAATCTAGGCATAACAAACAAAACCGTATCAATAAACTAAACTAAACCCAAGTTATCTAGATTTTGCATTCGTAGCTTTTAAAGTTAAAAAATGGTGAGACCAAAAAGTTACTCTGAACACTGAATTCTGTGTGCGAACGCAACATCTGACAGCCACTTTTGATTTCGCGACAGCAATTTGATCAGAGCTAGAAGGAGGGCGTGAAAACTTGACGAGATATTGAAAAAAAATTTGCAGATTAATAGTAAAGCTGGTGTTTCTATGACATTTTTTGGATCATATCAAGTCGATGAACTTTCTTTCTCAACAGACCGAAACTTACTTTCTATTCTGTTTCTACTGAAGCACTTACAAAATAAAACTGGAAAACGAAACTTTTTCATATTTTCACGATTTTATATTGGACTGGAAATTTGTCATCCTGCCCAACTATCTTTGACCATTTTTTAAGTAAAAGATTTTATTGTAACGTACCATATCAGTTTCGTAGCAAATATATAAATCTGACTGGTGCTATCTTGAATCCTTGACATTATGGTATTTTTGTTCGTGCTTACTTCTGAGACTATTGAATAAAAATCTTGTTCACCGAAAGGAACATAATTCGAACACGTCGAATTTGCATACTTTTCGTGCAAACAAATTGAAGCAGTAGAAAACACCATTTTACTACGGTTAAAGTCACTATTGGACGAATCATTCCGGCAAGTCCATTCGTTTGGAACTTTTTTTAAAAACGCCATTATACTCATATTGCACGATAAAAGTATGATGATCAATTGATAAACTATCGAATGAAAAAATTGGTATTTGCCGCATCCTATGATTTTGTCGATATTCGATTCGTTCGGCCGCCGATCTTTCATGTCTTTCAATACTTGTGAAAATTTCTGAGAAAGAAATTGAGATATTAAAAAATGGAAACGTCATTACTGGAGGACAATTAATAACACTCACCGTTATCAATATTTTGACCCATTTGTTGTTCAATATACAATTGACTTTTTTTGACGACGACACTGATAACTTATCTTCCTTTTTACAGCTTGGCAAATGAGCACTTAGCGACATAAATGAAATCTTGACGTTTGAAATGATAGTAATGCCTAGAGTCTTCAGAAAATTGCACAGAATAGCAAATACAGGCCTGAAAGCTGTAAAAAGCAGCTTTTAGTTTTAAAAAATAATCCAAGAAAGATCTCATGTTTTCTGGTTGCAGCCCAGCAAAATCACAGAGAATATCATTCCGTTGCAGCAATTGGTTTTTGTTGGAAAATTCAACAAGATTCCAGTTCTATAGCTTCTTTTGGAGAATTATTTCCAGTTTACGCCGAGTAAAAAGAAGCGCATTCCATAAAAACAAGTTTCGAAATTGAAAAATACAAAATTTTATCACTTAACGGGTTCCTATAAAATGGTTTTATAATGGTAAACGATAATTTGGCAGTTACGTCGAGAATACGTTACAAAACGCTTTTTAGTTCTTTCTTGAAGCGAATTTTTCGTAGGCCTTCTAGAAGTAATTCTACTATTTGTTTAAGAAAATAAAACAAGAAAATGGGTCACAATGAGCAATGTGATTATTGACAACAAAGAACGACATACGATAACTAAGTCTATTTCTAATAAAATGCTTCTAGCTTGAAAATGATACCAACTATTGTCAAATTTTTTTTACGCAGGGTTTTTATATTCAATTTAATACAGAATGATAGACGCAGCGAAAACCAAAAAAGTGGGTTCAATTTTGTACGTATTTTCACTTGGTGGTAAACTATACTGTAGAAAAGCGCTAGATTCCTTTATGAGAATGGGAAAGATCAGTCATTGAAAAAACATCATGCTTATCCACTATCGATTTGGACAGAAACGTGTAGATACCTGAATGTTACCCCAGAAATTTGGACCACTTAACAAGACTATTGACGGAAATTTTCAGCTGTTCTCTTTGCCCCTCACTGACAAAAATTTTTTTTCATTGATTACAGGTGATAAGCTTGCCAGTTTTTTCGTATTGAGCTTACTTTCATGGGATCGATGCACCGATCGTTTCAAAATGAATAGAATATAGTATTGAATTTCTCACTCAAAAAAGTGTTAAAAATTAGTTGAGTATGCTCACAGCTTCTTGGTCCTGTGCATATATGTTATTGAAGGGATTAGGGGTGTATTGACCCCAGGCACACTATATGTTGACCCAATACAGAATATTTGCTGACGCTTCAGTAGCTTCCATCCACAGCAGATGTCCTTAGAAAGCCTTCAATTTTTATAAAAATTTGCAATTTGGGACTTCCTAGGATACGAAAATTATATGGAATTTTTTGGAGTGAAAATAAGTTTGAAAAATAGGGTGCAGCCAGGAGTCGAACCTAGGTTACCAGTATTCCGGGCTGATGTCCTCACCACTAGACCACCACACCACGAGGTGAACCCAGATTAAGGTGTTCCCCTAGGCTACGATTTTTTAGGACACAACTCCAATGCTTGGTGGTCATGAAGCAACTTCATTGGTCGGCAGTTCAAAAAGCAGCAGGTACGCTGCTACTTGCCAAAAAGGTCGTAGGTTCACGACCACCAAGCATTGGAGTTGTGTCCTAAAAAATCGTAGCCTAGGGGAACACCTTAATCTGGGTTCACCTCGTGGTGTGGTGGTCTAGTGGTGAGGACATCAGCCCGGAATGCTGGTAACCCAGGTTCGACTCCTGGCTGCACCCTATTTTCCTAGGATACATCTTGAATGAAAAAATGCTCCATTTTCATCTCGATGCCCTAAAAGATTATTTTGTCTTGCATTGTAGTGTATTGTAATTCTGTTTCAATGACACGTGCAAGGAAATTTGAGACTTTAATCTATGAACGAAAATGCTCTATTTTTGTTTGAAGAATTTTAACACTCACTGCATGTCATTTACGGACCGCACTCAAATAATGCTCTAACAAATATATAATTGACGCGCGCGCAGAGCCTAATAGTTAAATAATTTTACTTTCTAAAAGGCAGCAAAATGTATCTTTTTTTGTCTCGATGCATTTTTATCTAGTCAATCATTGGGAGCGATCGCTCTCACCCCGGGCTACACCTTAAATCATGCCTGAGATGGTTCAGTAGAAAATCGTCAAAATATAAAACAGTACTTCCGTCCTTATTTTATTATTCATTAGCATGTCAAGAAACACGGGCTGCTTATTCTTTAATTCATAGCTTTAGCTAACAACATTCATTTAATCTGTTCAGTTGTTGTTTTGCGTTGGTCTCGGAATGTCCCATAATCTATAATAATTTGATGTTATGTGGACTGCAAATTTGAGAAGAGTGACGATGCATTGGGGGCACTTTGAACGTTATTTGAGGACTCAATGATCAAAACGATGATTGACGAACGATCTATGCTGTCATATACATAGAAATGTTTCAGAAAGAAAAATGGATCAATTGTCCATTTTTTCCAAATGAACCTCGGAAAGAAAAAAAGATTCTCATGCAAAACAGCCGGCGTATGCGGCAGCCTTTCTCCTTCAAATTGCGTCTAGCCGTTGGACTATAACCTGAAAAAAGAAAATGTCGACTCGCACGCATGGTCATGTCTTCTTTACGAAAACAAAAAGTTCTATAGTCTGTTTTTCATCAAATGCTTGCAAATAATGAATCTAGAAAGCAAGTTATATTTTATATTTTCAGCATTTTCTGCAAAGCCGTACGTCATATGGAAGTGAAATTTTGTGGCGACACACACTTATAATTTTTTTGAGTGAAAAAATGTACAGTAGAACCTTCATGTACAGGATTTTCAAGTCACCTAATATTTGTGTCAATTTTCATTTTAGTAGCATTTTATAAAAAACAGACTATAGGACGGTGTTCTACGACCTCGTTTTCCCTTCAACTATAGACATTATTTTTGTTCGTTGATTGTACACATCAGATCATTGTTGTGGAAGGAGAGTTCCTATGAGCTTATTGAAGTGAGCAATATTTTTTAGAAATATTTCGAGAAAAACGGACAATAGATCTTATATCATATCTTTCGCTTTCGATAGCAGAATTAACGCCGACAATCGACAATTTTGAAATGATCGATCCAGTGCGGTAACGGTCAAACTGTTATTCAAAATTATTCCATTCAACAAAGCTCATTGACTCTACTGAATAAATTTTTCTTTTATGATACAGACTTCTTGATGATCCCTCTTTCCAATCATTTCAAGATTGTCGAAGTTGATTTCCTGGTCTCTATTAATTGTTTTTCTTGAAATGCTTCTAAATTATCGAAGTGGAAAGTAATTATTTCATACCTTTACGACTTTGTTGAACTATATGTCATGTATGATTGAGCATCTGTGAGCATATTCAACCAAACTTTAAAATTTTTTGGATGAAAAATATTGCTGTAAAAGTTGTATCGATTATTCCTAAATTCATAGAGTATAGTATCACATTCAAGGGTCTCATGAATGTTAGAAAATCACAGACTATTTCATACAGATAGCACAAGACGAAACCACTCATTGTTGTTGTTTATGTATCGTTTTTTGACACATTCTCGAAAAATATACAAATTCAATTGAAAATATGGTGTCGATGTTGGTCATTGTCCATCTCAAAAACTATACAAAGTAGCCAGTCGACGCCGGAAGAGTTGTAGACACCAAGTCGCATAGAAGAGTATCAGTTGGTGATGTTCATGCATTTGTTTTTTAGTATCGTGGAAAAGTTAAGCTACGGCCATTTGAATTTGTTGTTTACGGATTTGTTTCACCGATATAGTCTTAAGCCCAATTCAGAAGTGAAAAATCCTAGGATTTTTGTCGCCGACAATCGGCGACAGTTGGCGACAATTGGCGACAATCGGCGACTGCACTTCTGAATTGATCTTTACTTTGGCACTCGTCTCACTTTGTCTTCCAATGCCATATACGCCAAAGTAAGACTTTTGTCGCAACATGGCGCCCATCTCACTTTTGTGGTTTTTATTTTCATACTGAAGTGTTTTCAACTTTATGACTATCCGAATAAATACCATATCGTAAGTAAAAGCCGCACTATACTTCGCCGGCCGGCGCTGGTTCTGAGCTGCTACACTTCGTCTTGTGTACGCTTGTAACGACCAGATTTGGGTGTGAAGCACTTTACTTTAACCAATGGCGTTACGGCGGGAATGGCTATAACGGAACAGGGGCGCAGGCGGTATTACGGGGCGATACGGCTACAATGATCGACGGCTGCTTGAGACGTCGATACGAGAATACGAAAACGCGGTCTCGATTTACAATCACGAACAGGGGCCTTGGTTTAAGTTGCTTTCGTACAAATGGCCGCTTGCAAATATAAAAACGGGGGCGAGCGCAGTTTGAAATGACAAATTCAAAATACCCAAAAACTCTAACCAATAATAATAAAAATCACGCTTTGCTTCTTCTTTTATACGACGTTTTTGGCCACTCCCTGGGCGTCGGGGGAGGTCGTGCTTCTGTCCATCTTCTTCCGCCAATCGTCGCTTCCTGCTACGCTTTTTATGCTTTCTTAGTTACGCCTTTCTAACGCTTTCCTGGTACTGTATGCTTTTCATGCTTCGCTTGCTTTCTACGGTGGGCTTGGCCACACCTCTGTGCTTCTGTGCATGCTTCCTGTATCGGTTTCTCTGTATACACATGTTTTGTGGGGCCGTCGCTACCGTTACACTTGAGACTACTGTCTGGTGGGGCTTTTACATATTTTACTGTGTGCAGGTGTTGTTTACGATTTTTACGGGGGATTACGGTAGCTGTGGAATGTGTAGTTTAGTGTAGGTTCTAGGGGACCAGCTGCCGTTTGTGCAAATTAATTGGGGCATCTTAATTGGGCTACGGGGGTGTGAACGGATCAAAATAAAGTACTTCACGTAATTTTGTAGGAATGTTTGGGTGTGAATCCCAGACACCCTTGAGACGATAAAATACGAAAATGAATAATATTTAATAAATGTTTATCACATACAGTATGCTATATATTTACAGTACTGCTTTAGCAGGTATGTTACATTTCCCTCCTTCTGGAGTTGAACGTCCTCGTTCAAGGCTTTCAAGGTTGAGGAGGGGTGGGTGTAGATTTGATAGTTGCGTTCCGAGGGTAGAAAGGGGTTGTCTCGTTGACATGTACCGTAAATGTAATATTCTTATGGGGGTGTTTGAGTGTAATGTTGGGGTACATGAAATTTGTAACTGTATAGGGCCCATTTTGGCGAGGGAGGAATTTGGGAGTCAGCCCTTGTTTACACGAATGATTCTTGTAAAGAATAAGATCACCTGCCTTGTAATGTATGTTCTGAGCATGCTTGTTATACTGACGGGTATAGTGTTCTTGGGTTTTGGAAACTTTTCTGTATGGTTGAGAGTGCTTCTGTAAAATGCGATTTTACACGAAGGGCGTAATCGTCTAAATCAACCATGTAGGACATGGGGAAAAAATTTAAGGTTGCGCCTGATGGCAGATTAGCTTGCCTACCGTGGAGTAATTCAAATGGGGGATACGAGGTGCTATCATTTTTATGAATGTTGATCGAAAAAACGGCATAGGGCAGATAAGTATCCCAATCAGTGTGATTTGAATTGATGTACATGCGGATACGGGTGGCTAGAGTTTGGTTGCAACGCTCAACTTCCCCATTGGCAATGCATGGTATGGGGTGGTATGAATTTTCTGAGTATTGCATAAACTAGTGATCCGTGAGAAGAGATCAGATACAAAATCGGAGCCACGATCACAATGGATGATTTTTGGGGACCCATGACGGCAAACAATTTTGGTTACGAATAACTTGGCAATAGTGGCTGCAGTGATGTCAGGGGTCGGGAATGCCTCTACATACTTTGTGAAATAATCGATGAAAACGACAATGAATCGGTTGCCGTCTTCAGTGAGGGGTAACGGCCCCATGCAATCAACACCGACTCTTTCAAATGGGCCAGTCAGCTGAATTGGTACCAGATTTGCATGCACTTTGTGCCGGAGGGCTTTCTGTGTCTGGCATGGGTGGCAAGTTTTGCAGTAACATTTGCTATTTTGTCTGAGCAAGTGTAAAGTTTTCCGGGCAGCAAAATGACCTGTGAATTTGCTGTCATGATGTGAGGCGATGAGATGCTGGACTTGTGACTTGGGAATGTATAGTTTTGCCTGTTTGTCGACTATACGGAAGAGGATGTTTTGATGCACTGCGAATTTGATCAGAGTAAGGGGGTGTTTTTGGGCGATTTTTGCTAAAATACTTTTGACAGTTGGATCAGTGCGTTGGAGTTCGGCAAAATTTTTCTGTTGCTCTTCTTGTTCGGTTGCTTCAGCTTCCAGAACCGAATGGATAGTGGATATTTCGGGGCGGGTTTCTAATTGCTGAATATCAAAGGATTGCTTTGCTGTCTGTGAGGGGAATCGAGAAACAGCATCTGCGTTGCGATTAGCAGTGCCTTTCTTAGGTCGAATGTCTAGCTGGATACCGGAGAGGGCTAATCCCCAACATGCAATGCGAGGGGATGGGTTTTCCTTCTGTAAGACTGCCTGAACTGCTGTATGGTCAGTGTGTACAATAACATGTTGCTGAAAAAGGTAGGGGCGGAAATACTTGACAAACTCAACTACTGCAAGGGTTTCCAACTCAGTTATCGGGTAGTTGCGTTCTGCAGGTTTGAGTGTGCGGCTCCCAAAAGCAATGGGGCGATCCTGACCTTTACTGTCTAGCTGACTGAGAATGGCGCCGATTCCGAGTTTTGAGGCGTCAGTTTGCAGAATAAACGGTTTTGTGAAATCGGGATGCTGCAGTATTGGGGCATGAATGAGTAATTCTTTTAGCTTAGTGAATGCGTTTTGCTGTTCAGACCCCCAGGAAAATTCCGAATTCTTTTTGAGTAGGCTTGTGAGTGGGCTGGAAATTTGGGAGCAATTTGGGATGAATCTACGATAATACGAGGGTAGGCCAAGGGATGACTTGACTTCTTTGGAGTTTTTGGGCATGGGTATGTCATAAATGGACTGTACCTTATTGGGGTCTGGTGAAATGCCTTGCTGAGAAATCACGTGGCCTAAGTATTGGACTTGGGGCTGGCAGAATTTGCATTTTTGTATGTTTAGTTTAAGGCCTGCTTGTGAGAATCGGGCAAGAATGGTGTCTAAACGTTCCAGCATTTGGGCATGGGAGTCTGCAAAAACTAAAACATCGTCGAGATAGACAAGGCATGTGTTCCATTGCAAGCCCGAAAGGATAACATCCATTAACCTTTGGAATGTAGCTGGGGCATTGGTGAGTCCAAAGGGGAGGTAATTGAATTGATACTGGCCGGCTGAGCAATTAAAGGCAGTTTTTTCTCTGTCTGCTTGAGCAATTGGAATGGAATAATAGGCATTGGATTGGTCATGGGATGTAAAGTATTTCATTCCACGCAGGGTGTCTAGAATTTCGTCTATGCGGGGCAAGGGGTAGGTATTTTTTTGGTTACTTTATTGAGGCCTCTAAAATCAATGCATAAGCGATGGCCTCCATCTTTTTTGGGGACTAAAACTGTGTTGGTACACCATGGAGAATTGCTCTGGCTTATGACACCTGCTGCTGCGAGTTGCTCAACTTCTGCTTGTATGATTTGCTTTTCTTTTGGAGAAGTCCGAAAAAGGTGTCTACGCACGGGTTGGGAGCCATTGGTCTCAATCGCATGTGAAACCAGGGTGGTTCTACCTACGTCCATTTTGGATTTAGCATATAAAGTAGGTTACTTGGAGAGGGCGTGTAGGAGTTGAGTTTTTTCGGTTTCTGTGAGGTCACTGGAGGTTAAATTAACATTTTCTTTTAACCATGTGAATGTATCAAAACGGTTGGGCTGGTTTTGCGTGGAGGGGGTTACGTTAGTGGGAGCATTTTGTTTTGGGATGTAACAGGAGACTGTACCAATGCATGTTCCAGGGTAAAGGATTTGGACTGTTTCTTGTGTGTTTAGGACCGATATGCATATGCGACTGTTTTGGTTTTCAGAAATACAAGCTGCGAAATGAACTTTGGGATTCTGTTTGGGTTTCGGAGTAAATTCAAGCTGTTTAACTTGTAGGTACGATTTGGGCAAAGGGACAGTGAATTCAGTTACTGTACAGGGTGGTAATTCTAATTTCTCGTCTAAATAAGTTCCACCACGGTTCGAAAGGGGGCTATATTCTAGGCCATCACAGGGTAGTATGACATTGCCAAATTTGATCTGAGATTTCTGATTGTTGTTAGTATATTCCAAAAATCGACTGAGAAAGTTTTTGCCTAGAAGGATGTCTGCTGTGCAATCGTTTTGGACATGGACCATTATTGTTTCCTGGATTGTTTGGGCTGTCACTGTGACAAAAGTGGTCCCTACAAAGTGAATTGGGAGATTATTTGCTGCTTTTGCTTGGACTGGCAGGGGTTTCATGTCTAACTGCAAAATTTGAGTGATCCGTGAATCAATGAGTGAGTATACTGCACCAGTGTCAATCATGCCTTTTGTGATTAGTTTGCCATTAAGTGTGATCGGAATGTGAGGGGTATGTTTCTCAGGTACATTTTAGAGTGGCTTGTTTGATGCAGATTGATGAATTTGATTAATGAGTTCGATTGCAGGAGTTCAGGGGGTATCAATATCGACAAGGACGTATTTCTGCTGCGTTTGTGCCCCACGACGATTAGCTAATTCTACGAGAGCATGGCCGAATGATGGGGGAATGGTCTCATGTAAACATCTGTTGTGTGATGGTATTTCGTATGCATGTTCGTTTGTGGCATGATGCTTGGAAGAAGGGAAATATTTTCGAAGAATGATAAAAGAATAAAAGATGCCTGCAATAACTACAGTAATAACCGCTAGATTAATAATGATTTGCAGGGGTCCTTTGAGCAAATTGTTTAATCCGTCCATGAGACTTTGGGTGGTGCCGGTTATTACATGTTCTATGCCTTGACCGGCGCCAGAGAGGGTATTTCCGAGTGCTTGGCCAGTGCCTGAGATCATGTTGTAAACTGTATCGGAGTTAAGAGACATTTGGGTGATGTAATTGACGAGTTTTTTAACAACATTTTCGAGTGTGTGAGTTTTGTTAATGTATTGTTTCAAAAAGAGTAAGTTGGTTGAAATAGTTGCAAGTTGATCATGAAAAATGGCGGGTGTATTAAAATGGAAATGGGAGAAATTTTGGTTCCAGACGATTTCTAAAGGTAAATTTGTGACATGCGGGGATCCTGTTTCACTGACCCATGTATTATTCTGTTTGTAGAGGGCTACATGCATATGATGGCAGTCAACGGTTTGTGAGAAAGGGGTCAAATCATTGCCTCCTGGATTTGAAAACATGAGTTCGGTTCCTACCAGAATGGGCAAAAGTTTGTAGCATGTTTGGTTGATTTTATGGTTGTAAAAGATTTTAGATGCGTTTATCTGCTTGCAGGGCCAGACTGTGAGGGCTTCTCTTGTGAATTCTGCTATTATGTCGGTTCGCTGTAGGAATGCACGCGCTCCAAGGGTTGCATCAAGGCGCAAAATTTGCCATACGAGATCAAGGTGACGCTGTGCCTGTCTGCATAATTCACTCCATACGTTTTTGAAATTTTGAATTTCGAATTCCTGGATTTTGTCTGCTAGATAGTTTAGTTTTGTGTTAATTGGTTCAAAATCATCAAAATCCTAGAGTGTAGTATGGGTTTCGTTGGTTTTTGGGGTTAAAAATGTGTTACGATGTGGGATGCTTTTGTCTAATTGTACAATAATGCCTTGTTCGGTTAGAATGCTGTCTTGGATTTCTGGGCAATTGGGGTTCGAAAAGAGTGTGTTTTTAACCAAGAATGCACCTTGTAGCTCTTCTACTATCATGTGGGTTTGCGTGAGTTTTATGGGATGTGTATTTTTGTATTCGAAGGGGCATAAGTTTTCGAAGGCTGTTTCATTCCAGATAATGGATCCGTCAGTTGTTACACAATGACCTGATGTCGGTTTGCATGACCCCAGGTCACCTAATGTACCTGTCATAGATTTTCCATTCCAAGATGCTATTTGTCCTATTTCTATGATGACGTTAGTGACCGAGGTACAGTGGTCTGTACAACACCATGTGTATTCTACGCTTAGGGAGTTGTTTGTTGACCAAAATCCTGGTTGAGTTTCATATAATTTCTGACTGTTGTGTTCTTTGTCTATAACAATTGCCTTACAAACATTTACGGTTAGATTTTGCATTTGGGTTTGGTCAAAGACAATACCTTTTGAGCCAAAAAATCCTGTATTAGTACAAATTTTGCGTTTGCGAACACTGCATTTGTATGCGTCTGTTATGTGAGGTTTAGTGGAGGGGATATAGATTTTTCCGAATGTCTGTACGGGTTTGTCTACTGTGGAAGGGGGCATGCATGATACAAGTTTTGGTATGCTGACTGAGTGACCGCTCAATGAAGTTCCACACATCTGAAATTGGGCACTACACGATGTGGGGATTATTATGCATAAAAATATACAATACAACGGCCAATATAGTGTTTTAATGGAGGCGGCAGGGAACTGTATATTTTCGTTCTGGCCGGTTTGGCGTGGCCGCTTTTGGTGTTGTTCGGTTTTGGGCTGAGGGGGTGGCCGGTTTGCAATCTGAACGGTCTGTAAAATTTTAGAAGTTGAGTCATGGGATGGGGTTTGGAATTGCTTACTTGTGGGGGTTGGTAATAGTGTTTGGCGGGGGCGGAATTGGTAGGGTTCGGGGGCAGGCCGTGGAGAAGGGACAACAAGTTACGGCCTGCTTTCGATGGAGTTTCGGGGGCAGTGGGCGACTTGGTGTCTTGCTTTCAGGGGATCTTGTAGCCTACGGGGATGGTGGGCGGCAATTTTTCGATTTTTGGGGCTTCAGGCGTGAGGGGTGGTGACATGGCGCACCAATCAGGTACGTCCAGGTCAAGGACGTATTCGTCACTGCGGCGGTGGGTAGTGGGCATAATTGTTCCTAAAGTAGTCTGAGGGCCGTTAGTTATGGCAGGTAATGTTGAGTAAAATGCGGGGTCATCAATGTCCATGAGGGGTTGGGGTTGCCTGTACTCAATGCAATTTTGAATATTACGACTCTGTTGATTTGGACGGTACCTGCTTGTATGACCTCTCTGCTTGCATATAAAACATTGAAAATTTGAGTAGGGTTTCGAAAGGCAGTTATCAGATCTATGTCCTGTTTGGGAGCAGTGGATGCATCGACTTTTACGATCACGTGTACTGTGATTATTACGAAAAGAAATTTCACATGATTTTCGGTGCCTACTGATTTACAATTACCAGCTACGTGTCCAATTTGTCCACACTGGAAGCATGTGGGTTGCCTAGGGGTGGTATTGTTCCTGTAAGCGTTATTCCTGCTGAAAGTATTGTTACTGAAATTGTTGTAGCTACTCTGTTGTGGGGGTTGAGGTTTTTGTTTGATCTGCAACTGTAAATCTTTTACTTGTTGTTCTAACTGATGCAAAAGGTCCTGTTGGTCTGTATTTTTGGTTAGGGAGATGATGGGTTCGGGTTTTGGGGGTATAAATGGAAGGGTGTTAGATTTTAACTCATTTCTAAGAATTTGCTGTTCGATGTAAGCTGCTTCATCTGACATTTCTTTTAGAGTCACGAACCGTCTATACTTAATTGCTTCCCTGATTTCGTTTTGCATGCCTTCTACAAAGAGGGGTTTTATGATCATTTCTCGTGCGTCTGTGTTAAAGTTAGGGTAGGCGTGGGTTGCGAGGTGTTCTAGATCAAACAAAAATTCAGTTACCGTTTCTGATCGCTTTTGTTTTCTCTCGCATAAAAATTGTTGATGTAGCTCATTATATCTATTGTTTGGGAAAAATGTCTGCAATGCTATTTTATACTGCTCGTATGTGTGGGGAGGGTTTTCGGAGTTGGCTAAACTTTTGAATTTTGCTAATGGGGCTCCTCCTAGATGAATTTCTAAACATGCCAACTTTAACTGTACGTCTGTATCTTTCATGCCTTGGAGTGCCATGAATTGTTCTAATCTTTTGTTCCATTCACCAAAATGTTGGGTCACGCGGCCTGTGAATACTGTAGGTTTCGCATAGAAATTATTTGCCATGTTATTACAAATGTTTGCTGTTCTTAGATCGTCTATTAGGGTAGGGTTTACTGTATTCTGATTCAATTGTGTGCGTAGAGTACGAAAATAGTCGGAAAATAAATCGTTTATCTGTTCTCTAACGATTTCTCCTAAATGATCTTGCGTTTGGTGGGTCATTCTTGGTTTACGCTGGGATTTCTGCTTAAATGCTTCAGTTTTTGCTTCATGCTGTATTGGTACAAATGTATCCCTTAATGTTTCGTTGGAGGATATTTCCAGTTTGCTTTCTACGAATACTGTCTTACTGTAGGAAATGATTACTACTGTATTATCTAATGCTTCTAAATGCCCAGATAAGAGTACACCTAATTGGGGTCAGGGAGTTCCAGTGGTTAATGGTAGGGTACGGTCACCAAAATATGTAACGACCAGATTTGGGTGTGAAGCACTTTACTTTAACCAATGGCGTTATGGCGGGAATGGCTATAACGGAACAGGGGCCCCGGCGGTATTACAGGGCGATACGGCTACAATGATGGACGGCTGCTTGAGACTTCGATACGACAATACGAAAATGCCGTCTCGATTTACAATAACGAAGGGGGGCCTCGGTTTAAGTTGCTTTCGTACAAATGGCCGCTTGCAAATATAAAAACAGGGGCGAGTGCGGTTTGAAACAACAAATTCAAAATACCCAAAAACTCTAACCAATAATAATAAAAATCATGCTTTGCTTCTTCTTTTATACGACGTTTTTGGCCACTCCCTGGGCGTCGCGGGAGGTCGTGCTTCTGTCCATCTTCTTCCGCCAATCGTCGCTTCCTGCTACGCTTTTTATGCTTTCTTAGTTACGCCTTTCTAACGCTTTCCTGGTACTGTATGCTTTTCATGCTTCGCTTGCTTTCTACGGTGGGCTTGGCCACACCTCTGTGCTTCTGTGCATGCTTCCTGTATCCGTTTCTCTGTATACACATGTTTTGTGGGGCCGTCGCTACCATTACACTTGAGACTACTGTCTGGCGGGGCTTTTACATATTTTACTGTGTGCAGGTGTTGTTTACGATTTTTACGGGGGATTACGGTAGCTGTGGAATGTGTAGTTTAGTGTAGGTTCTAAGGGACCAGCTGCCGTTTGTGCAAATTAATTGGGGCATCTTAATTGGGCTACGGGGGTGTGAACGGATCAAAATAAAGTACTTCACGTAATTTTGTAGGAATGTTTGGGTGTGAATCCCAGACACCCTTGAGATGATAAAATACGAAAATGAATAATATTTAATAAATGTTTATCACATACAGTATGCTATATATTTACAGTACTGCTTTAGCAGGTATGTTACATTTCCCTCCTTCCGGAGTTGAACGTCCTCGTTCAAGGCTTTCGAGGTTGAAGAGGGTTGGGTGTAGATTTGATAGTTGCGTTCCGAGGGTAGAAAGGGGTTGTCTCGTTGACATGTACCGTAAATGTAATATTCTTATGGGGGTGTTTGAGTGTAACGTTGGGGTACATGAAATTTGTTACTGTATAGGGCCCATTTTGGCGAGGGAGGAATTTGGGAGTCAGCCCTTGTTTACACGAATGATTCTTGTAAAGAATAAGATCACCTGCCTTGTAATGTATGTTCTGAGCATGCTTGTTATACTGACGGGTATAGTGTTCTTGGGTTTTGGAAACTTTTCTGTACGGTTGAGAGTGCTTCTGTAAAATGCGATTTTACACGAAGGGCGTAATCGTCTAAATCAACCATGTAGGAGGTGGGGAAAAAATTTAAGGTTGCGTCTGATGGCAGATTAGCTTGCCTACCGTGGAGTAATTCAAATGGGGGATACGAGGTGCTATCATTTTTATGAATGTTGATCGAAAAAACGGCATAGGGCAGATAAGTATCCCAATCAGTGTGATTTGAATTGATGTACATGCGGATACGGGTGGCTAGAGTTTGGTTGCAACGCTCAACTTCCCCATTGGCAATGCATGTTATGGGGTGGTATGAATTTTCTGAGTATTGCATAAACTAGTGATCCATGAGAAGAGATCGGATACAAAATCGGAGCCACGATCACAATGGATGATTTTTGGGGACCCATGACGGGAAACAATTTTGGTTACGAATAACTTGGCAATAGTGGCTGCAGTGATGTCAGCAGGTATGTTACACGCTGGCCAGCGTCGGTTTGACAATTTCAACTTAATCGAAATTTTCTGGACCAGCGTTAACCGGTGCTAATGATGTAACGTAACGTATGTGTCATATACAAAAATAAAAGATTTATCATGCCTGTTTGAAGAGACGTACGGAACGTAAATAGCATGCAGAATGCTGGATTTCTGGACACTCAGAGTGTCTGATGATTTCCACGCAACGATAATCGAATGCTGGCGATTGACAGGCTCATAGAGAGTGCTGTGTCAATTATCCAAGGAACGTCCCTCAAGTCGTTTAAGGTTTTCGGAGCTGAAATTCGGACTGCACTAACTTACCCAACTAGGAGTTAAACCCAATTACTCAAACTATTTTCCAAATAGTTTGACTCAAACTAGATCATACGTGTAATTTCAATTTACTAAACTAAACAATATGCCGCTTCACTCTCCAAAAATATACCTATCACACACAAAAACACAACCCCACGTCAGCGCTTCAAACAACAACAATAAAAATCTTGCACAATTTCTCTAGCCGTTGTAGCCACACCCCTTGGTGTCTCGACACGATTTATCTTGATTGCACTTGCCGATCGTTCTCAAAATTGACACATTCTTTACTAAAACGCCAAAACGCTCCACAACACTCCTACCTGTTGCGACATAAGTCGCCTCAAGTGATTTGAAGGTTTCAATGGATGTAGTCGACATTTTGACGTTTTTTGATTGGGTGGGAGCATATAGCTTGTATTGGCAACGTTTCAATCCTTCATGACAGCAGTGTGATCTTTTCTTCACCTAGCTGCAAACTATACAAACAAAATAACAAAAATAAGATCACAATGTTTAAAAGACACAGGATGATGAGCAAAATGAACTAGTATTTTTGAATCAAGAAATTTTAAAGTTTTTTAGAAATCAAAATAAGAAAAGATTCTAATAGAAGTAAGTGAACCAATGAAAATGTGTGTAGCATTGTTACAGCACTCTCGTGCATTTTTGTTCCATTCTGTTTCGGAGGAAAGCCTCCGCCCTTTAGCAAGACTTTCACAGGCGCTTTGTTCGATTTTGTTATGCCTGGTGTGGGCATTTGGGGTGCTTGAATCGTCGTTGGTGCTCATGGAGCAAGGGCTCGTTGTGCTGCACCTAACAAAGTTCAGATATCAATAGTTGGAGCTTGTCCTGCACTGGTTGTGGCAATTATAGGCGCTGGCTTCATTTGAAATTTTGGAGGTACAGCTGGTTGAATCGGCATGGTCGGATTTTTCTTTTTTTTTCGATTCGGCTCATTTGTCCATTTGGATTTGATATTCTTGATGGATATTGAGTATTATCTGTTTCTTTTCTTCAGTTGCGGGATAATTTGATGCTTTTGTGTTGGTCAAATATTGCAAGATATACCGAACAGCCATCAAATATGAATTATCAATGGTTTTGTAGTCGAAAGCCTGTCGGGCATGGAAGAGGAACAGCATGAGCTGCATTATGACAATCGGGTTTTCAGCTCCGTAATATTTGTAGTAATCGCACATCCAACTCAAAAGAACTGCAGTTAGTTCTTCTGTGCAGTGTGGATCACGTTCCAAATATCTCGGATGAAAATAGTCCTGAAAATCTTGTGCAATTTGTCGGGAAGCTGTGGTGGCTTGTTGTAGGATTATTGGATCAAAATGCAGATGTGCCCGATTGAAATAATTAATGATAATCATTTCATCGGTCGTTCGTGGAAGAATTTGGGCCATAATAGGTGCAGTAGGTATGGTAGGGTACTGTTTTTCAGGTGGTGTACGCGGTCATCCGAATCGTCGATGCGGTATTTTGTATTCTCAAATGAATCTCTTTATTTTTTGTTCATCAGTCATTTTGAGTTGTTGTGACATAGTCGGTTCGTCAATAATTTCATCCGAGTCAGCTGTCGGAGACTGTTGACTCTCTTTTTCTTCGATAATATCTTTCTTTAGTTGATCGCATTATAGAGGGCTGGCCCATTCGAGTTTCTTTTGAACATCCCTAGAGTGGCTAGGATGCTCGCGTTTGTGTCGAGAATAGTACTGTTGGTGATGGCACTTTCTTGGTCACTCGTTTGATGCATATTCGCCATGTCCATTTTTTCAACTATCATAATAATTATCTTCACTATGTGTAGTAGACTGAGTGGGCCATTCATGACGGTATTGATGACTTTTATGTTCATGTTTCGGTTCGATTTCTTGTCTTTCTCTACTTTTTCAGTCATCTTTTGATCAATCATTGCAACATTTTTTTGATGGAGAAACGTAGTTTGGATCTTCTGGATGCTTTTCGAGATAGTCTTGAATTGTTGTTAGTTGTTTATCAATCACGTTTCATCTTCGAAACAATGAGAATTGGTACGCACATACATCTCAAATCAGTTCCCCATGTTCATCACACAACTGGTCTTCTTTTATTTCTAGAACCAGAGTCCTAATGTCAGTGCTGACAGGTGTAGTGACTTCCGTTTCTCGCGTTTTTGGTATATTGTGCCTCATCCGCAGAAGTACCTTCCGTGCTTCGCTTCCTTCTTCTTTCAAGAGATCTTTCAATGATGTTGTTTTAGTAAGTGCGTTCTTAGCACTTTATTCGTCTCTTATGGTTTAATTGATATGTTGAGTACTATACAATAGACTTTTCGATAGCGGAGTAGTCAAAGTTGTTGTTTTTGTTGTCAGAGTTTGTGTGGTAGTATTGCTTTCGGATATGTTTTCCTCATGGCTTTTGAGTTGTATCATGTCCATTTCACTGGGTAGTTCAGTTTTTGCATGATCAGTGATTCTTCCGCCATCTTTCATCAGTGATTCTCATGCCATCGCCATGTCATTATCAAATTCGAGATCTGTAGTAGCCTGTTTAGGCATTTTTGTGGGACTTTTGGTTTCACCCATCAGCATCGCTTCAGGAAATGCATGAAGGTTCGAACTCATCATCAAGATGTTATTCGGCAGGAAAAAATCAAGTGTTCACATTTTTGAGAAGCCAGAATTGGTGAATTATATGAAAAGTAATAATAAAGGTTTTCCTTATATTTCCTTTTCGTCACTAATTCAGTTTTGTTGTAGACAGGAAAACTGTCGTTTTTGAAAAATTTTCTCAGTCAACGGCATTCGGTTTGCCCATTTGATCAATCATTATCGAAGGTTCCATCGTGTTTTACCCAATTTTGTTGGCAGATAAAATTGATTTAGATGTCTTCCCTTTTCGCAAGCAGTTTTGGAATTTCGTTTCAAATGATAGCGCACAATTCTGTTTCGGAATGTGGTGCAGTGACGTGTACAGTTAGTGGCGTCGTACCACGAACTGTGTTCATCCACTCATTGTAATTTTCTATCATGTATAGCAGTGCTAAGACTGGCGTTTCAGATATAGGATTGTCCAATTTCATCCTGTATAATGGCCAAGTTCCGGGGAACCTCAGGTTTCAAACAGATCATTTACGAAAAGACTAAACTCAGCTTGTTTGAGTTCGTCATTAATGACCATATTTTGGCCAATGCCAGACATGTATAGAATTGACATTGGGGCGCCGATTTCTTGATGGATGATGGATATGTTATTAGAGCATAAAGCTCTGTCTATAACTTCAGGGCAAAGTTTGGGGTTATTATACGGTTCGTTTTTATGGTCATCAGCTATGGAAGACGTGTTTTGTTTACTTCCTTTTATTGTCGGCAATTTAGACAGATGCAGTTTTTGTTCCAACACATTAGTAGAGTGTTCTACGTTTGCATGGTTGTATAGACAAACAGCCATATTCAGTACAGTGTAATCGTAGAAGATAGCTCGATTCAGCGCCAAAATCTGGTCTCTCATGATCACATGAAGAAGACTTTTCGACAATGTCAGATTGATGATGCCAAACACGCCTTCTTCATCGCCTTCGAATTCAATACTGATGTTATCATTGAAGTTTTGTGCAGCAGTATGAATATATTCTGGTGGTAAGAAGTCGTGAGGAAAAATTTGGATGTTGTCGTATATGCTGTTGACGAATCTGTAGCCACTGTAGGCTAGGAACATTAGAATCAGATAGTGCGCGTCTAGTATCGAGTACGTTATGACCTGGTTGTTGGGTTTGCCAGCTAGGGCCATTCGGTCATTCCCTTGTGGGAAATGCAACATAAATCGTTTGACGTCGAGTGCGAACATATCAGACAGGATACCTTTCAATTTCTTGTTTTCGGGGCAGAAGCCCATGAGTCATGCTCTCTCCCATTTTTCGGTCAATCATTTGATGTTTTCTAGTATAATCTGGACATCAACCAGAATACTAGGAGCTAGCACGTGGGTGTGCATTTTTAAGGCGTCGGGAGAATAAAAATCGTGGCCATGCATGTCCTTGAGACATTTCCAATTGTCAGATTGATCAAATCTATGACTATCGTTTTCGGCGTGGACACGAAGTCGTAGAATGCAGTCCAGTCATCAGACGTTGCAGTGAGAGCATCAAACATGATGGTATGGCCAGTCAGGAATCCAAGTTGGATGAATCTTGCAATGTGAGCCGCGTTTTGGTTCTGGATATCCAACTTTGTCTTTTTATGAATATATAGTTGATTTGTCGAAATCTTTTCAACATCAAAACTGACCAACATGTGGCTTTGGAAATTTAGTTTGATTTGTAGCACCAACGCCTTTCTTAGATGGCCTATTTCCACATAGGTGGGTTTGCTTAGGACGTTCAATGGTGGGTCATAGACCGTTTCAAACCATAGCTCAAATTCGGAAATTCGTATCATTCGCTTGATATTATATTCTAAAAATATCATAGAAATTCGGATTAATAACAATTGATTTAGTTTTGCATGGAAACTTCAATCTTTTGAATCCCGGCATGCAAATCTTCTGGCAAAGTTATCGCGACCCAAATATTTAAACCGACGGATGGATATAATCTTCCCAGGGGAAGAGAAACCCAGAATTTCTAATTTTTTAGGAATTTTTCTAATGGCAGTGCAGAACTTACCATCAGCGTAGAAAAATCGGTCATCCTGACGATACTGTTTGCGTTGATAGGTTATGTATCGATCTTGATTGTTGCAATACTTTTTGAACATTGGCGGTGGATTGACCAATGAGGAAAAAAATGTCACGCTTGTGATGTGGTTGCTTCACTTTCGCTCATCATAGTTGACAATCTTTATTTCCAATTTGAATTTGATCAGTATCAGAATACTTTCGATGATACGACTATTCAACAAGTTGCAAAATTTGAGGAATGAAAATAAGTTATGAAAATCTTGCTATAAAGAATGAAAAGTGGAGAGTTGTAAATCATCAAATTTCATGCATATATCAGAGAAAAATGTAAAGTTCAGGTTGGGTGGGACTGGAGAAAGATAAATCTACAGTGCCCACTACTCCAATTAGAATATTTGTTTTTCAAGTCACGCTGCCTCTCAGGGAAGGTCAATTTGTTCGATTGGTTGTGGCTATTCGCATCATTCACACGCATTCCATTCATTCACTCCACTTAAAATCATGCAGTAGCCCATTTTGTGCATTTTTTACGATTTTATGCTCATCTACAATTTTTTTATGATTAAAATATACGAATGGTTATCACAGTTTCATTAATAAATATGAAAATAAATATGTTAGTCTAATAGTTACAAATACATTTACAAATTTTTTGAATCATTTTCTAGCTTCAGAGGACCACTACTGTCCCATTCTAGAATTGCTAATGCCATACGAGGCATGTATGGCTTTACTTCCGAAAGTGAGACTTTCTGAGATTTTCCAGGACAATCTAAACTGTCAATGATGATGACGTTTTTCGCAATTTATAAGTTTTCGACCACAATGAAGGGTCTGATGAAGTCTTTGTCGACTTTGGTGGATTTTTTGCTATCAACTAGCAGTATTAGATCATTTAGATCGTATTTTTGCTGTTTTGTTTTTCTATCAAAGTATCGTTTATGTGATTTGGACGCAGTTTTCAAATTTTGTAGGACTTCACCATATATACAGATATACTGATACGCGTCGTAGTTCAGCAGTAGCGTTAGGGTTTTTGTGCAATCAAAATTGATAGAGATTATTGGTTCGTATCCTCTTAGAAGTCCAAATGGTGAGAAGTGAGTAGCTGTGTGTGGTACAGCATTATAGGTGAAGGTCGCAAAAGGCAAATATTGCTCCCAGTTGTTGGGATCTTCAGCGGTGAATTTCTTGAGTAGCAAAATTAACATTTGATTGAATCTTTCGACCATGCAGTTACATTGTGGATGATATGCGGTAGTGTTGATTTTTCGGACTTTCAGTAATTTCGCGATATCTTTCATTAAATTTGAAGTGAAACCTGAACCTTGGTCTGATAGTAAATATCTCCAGCTTCCATGAACCAAGATGACGTTGTTAACGAAACTTTCGACCATGGTGGCTGCTTTTTGATCCAGGATCAAATGAGCATTTACCCATTTGGTGAAATAGTCTTGGAAGACAATGACATGCAATCTTTTCTCACCAAGAGGAGAAATATTCATGATATGGCTCGCAATGATCTCAAATGGATACTTCCGTTGTATCTGCAAAAGCAGTGACAGTTTCAGCAACTGTGAAGTTGTTTGCTGGCAAGTTTTGCACGTTTTGATCCATTTTACGACTGATTCTTCAATTTTCAGCCACCAAAAGTGTTGACAGATCATCACAGTAGTGCATTTGTGACCCTGATTGCTCAAAATTTTTGCGCCATGGAATTGAAACAAAATGCTTTCGATCAAAGTAGTTGGAACCACTATCGCAGAAGCTGTGTTAGCTTGTTTCGAAGTTTGATATAATATGCCGTCTTCGGTATGGAACACAGATGAAATTGTAGAGATTTTCTTCTGCTCAAAAATCTTCAAACATTTCATGATGTACAGATCTTTTCTCTGAGCTTCTTGAATTTGTTTTGATGTTTCTAGCATTACTAGACGTTTTTCAGGCTGTTGGAAGTCTTCTACGCTTTTAGGCATTTTATCCTGTGTAGGAAGTTTGCCATCTTTTTCTTCTTTTCGAGTCATAGATCTTGTGACAACTGCAACAGTTTTCTTTTGTTCGCAAAATGTCGGTCTGAAAATTTCTTTCCCTGCTTCTTCATTCGACATCGATTTCGGTTTGGAATGAGGTTCGTTACATGACAGAAAGTCAGCGCAAGCATTTTCTTTCCCTTTTATGTATTTGACATGATAATCATAGTCTTGAAGTTTCACCGCAAAGTTTTGAAGTCACAAGTTTCAATGTTTTTCTTCTTTGATCCATTGCAAGGGTGCATGGTCAGTTCTGACCATCACCTTTTGGCCGTGAGCGTAGTGTCTGTACCATCCGAACACTTCTACAATTGCAAGACATTCGCGTTCAGCTGTACTATAGCGAGTTTCTACATCAGATAGAACTCTACTATTGTAGGGGATAACCCATTGATCATTTTTGTTTTCTCGATACAGAATCTCGCTGATAGCAGTTGTGCTAGCATCGGTCTGTATGATGAATCTCAATTTTTTGTCATTATAGACAGGGTATCACAAAAAAGGAGTTGAGGTTAGAGATGTTTTAATCTCATTAAAAGCCATACAGTGCTATGCCTTTATATCATATTTCATGTCCTTTATAGGAGTTGATAGAGCGGTCTGGAAAGAGTGGCAAGATTTGGTATGAATTGTCTACACCACTGAACAGGGCCCAAAAAACTTAGAAGATCCTTTACCGTTTGTGGTATCTCGTAGTTTATGATCGCTGTGACTTTTTCGGGATCAGGCGAGATGCTGTTTTCGTTTAGTACAATGACCGAGAAACTTTACTTGTTTCAGTACATATTGGCATTTATCAGGTTGCAAAATTAGATTAGTGTTGCGGAGAGCTTCAAAGATCAGTTGAATATGCTCTGGATGATTGTCATATGTTCGCAAAAAAACTATAATATCGTCAATGTAGATGAGACAAATTTTGCAGATATATGGATGCAAGATCCATTCCATCAGTCTTTGGAATTGGGTGGGAGCATTTTTCAAACCGAACGGTAGAACTTTGAATCTGAATAGGCCTTCTTGGCTAACGAAAGTCGTTTTATCACTTGAAGTGATGTCTGGAGGGATTTACCAGTATGCTGCTTTTAAATCTAGATTTGAGAAGAATTGTGCATTTCCCAAAACATCTAGATAGTTATTGATTCCCGGAATGGGAAATTTATCGCTCGGAGTGACTTTGTTTATACCTCGATAGTCAACTACGGGTCGCCAACTTCCATCTTTTTTGGTTACAAGAAACATAGGCACAGCCCACGGTGATCGCGAAGGTTCTATGAGACCTTTTTCTAGCACTTCTCGGATTTTTTCTCGAACCATTGGTCTCTGTTCTATCGGCGTGCGATAGTAGTGTTTTGCAATGGGTTTGGCATCGCCGGTGTCTATGGAGACTGTTATCTCCTGAGTTAGAGTACGTAGATCTCCAGGGAGACTAAAAACATCCAGATATTGCTTGAAGACTTTGATAGCAATTTTCTTATCTTCTTCATGGATATTCGATTTTCCAGTCATTTTTTCAAGAGTGACTTGAAGTTGTTCTTGTTCAGATTTAGTCGACTGATCATTAACCAACGCAGCTGGTTCATGATCATCTTCATGATTGCTTAGCGACGTGACAGTCATTTTTTATTCTTCGAGCCTGAATTTAACCTCAGCAATAAGCTGGTTAGGTTGTAGGTGGATTCCGTTTGCACTGTTATTGATGAACAATAGTGGACATTTGCCCTCAATTATGTTAGTTATGGCCAGTTTGATTGGATATTCACAGTTTTATTTTCCAATGTTCATGGGTTGAACTATGACGTTTATGAAGCTTTCGTTTGTGAAAGGGAAGATTTTCCTGTTAACCCAAGTTTAGCAGTTCAGTTCTACACAGCATGACAAAATATTCAGAATCAGTAGCAATTTGTCAATTTTCACGATTTGCGTATGACTTTGTCCCATGGAAGCATTAGAAAATACTTCAGCATAGGATGCTTTTTTGGTCAGTTTCAAGACTAGATTTATTTCTTGTTGAACGTCTCCAATTCAAATGAAATTTTCGGGAAAGTTGATTATGGCTCAAACACTAGGATGTACTAGGAAATTGGTTCCTAAGAGACATTTCTCTCCAGTGGTAGGTAGAATCCAGCATTGTACAAGATGCATTCCAAAAGATGAGTTAATTTTGAAGATTATTGGACCTCGAGCATCGACAATAGCACCATCGGCTACTTTCATCTGAGCAGATGTTTCTAATGAATCATAGTCAATCCCCAAAGAGCATTGAGCTAGAATGACTGAACACTGGGCTCCGGTATTGATTAATGCCTTTGTTTTGGTTTTTCCTATTTCTGCATCTATGTGAAAAGCTCGCCTAGGAGCATATAAGCTCAAAAGTTTGATGTCCTTTTTCAAACATTCTTTGATTCAACAAATGCTAGATTTCGCAATCAACAGTTCAGTAGATTTTTTGATCGTGAAATCCATGATTCCAGGAGCAACAAAAAAGTTTTTAGCTTTTGATGTTTCAGTCGGTTCAAGCATATTTGCTGTGCTAGTCCTTGGTTTCATCCGAACGAAAGGTTTAGGTGAGTGAGGCACTCTTTTATTTTCTACTGGCAAAATTTGTTGCGACAGTTGTGAAGAAGCTAGCTGTGCAGACTGTGAGCTATTCATCGGGTAATAGTAGTGGTTCCTGATTATGTTTTCTTGTTGTGGTTCGGAATTGCAGAGAGAAATATTCGCTACATCTCTCTGATAGTTTCGGTTATCACGATTGTAGAATTGGTTGTTTCGGTCAAAATTTTGGTTCTGATAGAGCGTGTAGTTTTGCATATTTTGTTGAAAATGGGGATGCCAATTGTTATTGTTTTGCCATTGCAAATTGGATTGTTGTTGTCGAGGCTGTGCAGGACATGGTTTCAACTGGTAGCATTCGGAGCTATCGTGTTTACAGTGACCATGATAGGTGCAGTATTTTGATGATCATTCATGTGACTGATTTCATTGAAAATTTCGATTTTGTGAGAAATCCCATATAGGAATGTTTTCTCTATTTCGAAAATTAGGACTCATTCCTTGATCAAATCGCTCGAATTGTGATCTTCGATTTTCGAAAATATTGCCATTTTGGGAGTTTTCTCAGATTCCAAATTTTTCTAGAATTTGTTTCACACCTTCTTCAAGCTCGTTAGTCATCCTTGTAGTCAGATATTCTTGAAATCTTATGGTATTTCACTGTCTGGAATCATCTCTATTTCAGGGGCAAGAGTTATCTCTGAAGCGATGTTTCGAATTATCTCTGAAGCGCGACTGAGATGGCTGCTGTTCGGACAAATTTTCGAGTTTGTTAACCAGTATAGGTTGTTCCGCTCTCACAGTCATCTGTTTATTCACTGGTTGAATTTTCTGGACTTTCATGGTGGCTATCGCTAAATTGATGATTGTTTCTAGAGTGCTTGCATCAATTGAGACTCTGTAAATTTCCGGCATTTCCCAAAGAAAAGTTGTGAGAACTTTTCTATGGTGATACTGAGCAATTCTGTCATAGTACAGTAAATGTGTGTATGTGCTGATTCTATTTAAGAATGCAGATGGATCTTTGGTTTCAAATGGAGTGACAGACTGGAGCTCACATTGGAGCATATCTTGGTCGCAATTCGGTGCATTCATGCACATCAGAATTTGTTTTGCTTCATCGTAGGATCAGACATCTTGTATGGTGTTTAGAGCACCATCGCAAGTCAAGCCATGCAAAGTGTGAAGTTTCACGTATTTGGACGAATTGAGGCCAAACTCATTTTCAAGCATGATGAAGAATTTTAGTACTTGTTGATTTCAGGTCAAATTATCCAACTTTTGTGGCACTATCTTTTTACAGATAGTCTTAATTCTCCTTTCATCATCGGCAAAAGATCTTTTTACCTGAGAAGATGGAATAGATGGAAAGTTTATCTGTAAGTTTAGAGCGTTAGAGCAATCGAAGGATTGTGTTGGGATGATCAGATCATCATCATCATCGATTATGCCAAGTTGACTTTTTGGATCGCTGATGGCATTTTTCGGTTTTGATGATTTTAGAGACTGAGCATAAGAGCTCATAGGTCTCATGATATTTTCGATTTTGGAACATTCGGTTTTGACAGATTATTTTTCTGAGCCTTCATCTCTTCAATTTCGGTTTTATATTCTTCAAGGGGTTTTCAATGTTGCGTCACTAGTGGGACAATTTCGCTTAACGCCTTAGTAGTGTCGCTGCAAAAATTTATCATTTTGGCATCACATTTTTGCATCACATCAATGTACGTGTCATCATCAAAGATTTTTCGGGTGTCGGTCTCCTTCAGTTTTGGTTTTAGAAAGTTGAATTTTCGATTTTTGGAGATAGCAATCACGAAGTTTTTCGTGTTTTTAGTGGAGCAGACGTTTGCGGTAGATCGAAATTATGCTTGTCGGCTTCATAGAGAAGCAGTAGATTCACGTTTTAATAGTCGAAATGTTCGATTTCTCAGTTGTCGGGATTCACCAGTTTCTTGTAGAAACCTTTTTCATAGCCCATAGCAGTAGAGCGACATGAGCGGTTTTCATCCATTTTTTGGGTCGATTCCAGTAGTTTTTTGGATTTTCGATTTTTCACAAATTTCGGTGTTTCCTCAACCTTTAAACGAGCTGGTATGGTCGCCAATTTGTCATATATGAAAATAAAAGATTTATCACGCATGTTTGAAGAGACATACGGAACGTAAATAGCATGCAGAATGCCATATTTCAGGACACTCGGAGTGTCTGACGATTTCCACGCAATGATAATCGAACGCAGGCGATTGACGGGCTGGCAGAGAGCGCTGTGTCAATTATCCAAGGAACGTCCCTCATGTTGTTTAAGGTTTTTGGAGCCAAAATTCGGACTGCACTAACTTACCCAACTAGGAGTTAAACCCAATTACTCAAACTATTTTCCAAATAGTTTCACTCAAACTAGATCACACGTGTGGTTTCAATTTACTAAACTAAACAATACGCTGCTTCACTCTCCAAAAATATACCTATCAGACACAAAAACACAACTGCACGTCAGTGCTTCAAACAACAACAATAAAATCTTTCACAATTTCTCTAGCTGTCGTAGCCATGCCCTCTTGGTGTCTCAACACGATTTCTCTTGATTGTACTTGCCGATCTTTGTCAAAATTGACACATTCTTTACAAAAACGCCAAAACACTCCACAACATATGATGGAACAAATTATTGATTGGTAGACTTGATTTTGATTGTAATTGAGGGATTTTGACTGAAAATACAAATTTTTATATGAAGCTTTATATTTTTTTCGTTTTTTGGACAACTAAAAGAAATTTAAAAACTTCTCAATTTTTGCATCTAAACATTCAGAAAAAAATCGGAATACCAGAAATAATAATAATAAAAATCGCAAAAATTGAGTAATTAAAGAAAAAAATTCAATTCCAACCTACAGCTTGCCGGACAGGGCCGGCTGAAGTATAGCAGGCTTAGGTCATTCAGGGTGTCCTGAGCTATTTATAGCAATTACCGTAATGTAAAACTGTGCATAAAATGTAAGACCTGGGCTGAAGTGAGGTTGACGCTAAAGTGAGACGGGCGCCAAGTTGCGACACAATTATTCTGGCACAAAATAAAATTTCACTACAGTCTGTTTTTTATAAAATGCTTCCAGTTAGAAAAGTGACACAAATCAGTATCGTTGTCAAAATCGTTTACATAGAGCCCTTATTGTAAAATTTTTCACTCGAAATATTGTTGAAGGTTAGATCAGTATGCTCACCAATTTCCATTCCTATATGATATATTCTTTATCAGAAAATCGCGAAAATCTGAAATACTACTTGCTTTCCACTTTCATTATTTAGAAGCATTTCAAGAAAAACAGACCATAGTTTTCGTAGTCCATTGATTTACCAGTTGAGTTAAGGACATGCAGGTCTGCGCCAGAACTTCCCACAGTGTCAGCCAGTTTGCGTTCACGACTCAATTATCAATGTCTTGACCTCATAATTATTACCTGGTTGGAACTCTTCGTGTCGGATAATGTTTTGTCCCCTAAAGTTCATCAGGAACAGAAACAAGCGGCTACTTATTGAGTTCTACGATAACCGAACTGTTGCATCCTAAACCGAGAAGATTCTCTTTGGAGGATCCGGGAAAGGTCAGATGTAGCGGTGGGAAGATTATTTGGGTCCCACTGGAGTGTCCGATTCCGAAACAAAGAATAAATATGAAAATTTGATCTCGATTTGTTTTAAAATCAATTTTTATGGTTATGATGCTCTTGATCAAAAAGTCCATATTGAAAATTTTAGAAAATTTTAAATTTTCAGGAAACAACACTTTTGCTAATGATCATCAAAATCAAACTGTGTAGCTCAGAAACCAGGCATTCCTGTTCGGTCCGTTCAGTTTTCATTTGTGCTAAAACATTTCTACAATAAAAATACATTGTAATGACCAAACAAGGCTGATTACGTAATTCTGAAAGAAATAAAGCCAAAATTGTCATCAAAAGCAAGGGCTTACAATAGATCGGAGTATACTATAGCTTTGTATACGACATTTTTTGCTTAGAAGCCATGTTCGTTTTTTATAAGGATAAGTTGAGGAGGCTCAGGAATTTACAACCCTATAGGACATATGGTTTAGAAGAAAATTTCAAAAATATGAGATAGTACTTGCTTTCTTCCACTCTCAACACTTTGAAAGCGTTTCAAGAAAAAATACTGTGTAGGATGAATAGGGAACAGAACCCGAACTCTAGCTCTACTGCCTGATGTATGGCATGTAGACTGCTCCATGCTTTCCCACGAATGTTCTCATATAAACGTGGTCTTTGCACCATTAATTCCTGTAAAAACTCACTAAAATTTCATTCGGTATTTTTTTAAAGTTTTATCCAAAATTTAAACATTTCCTAATGTTAACATATTTCAACATGTCATTAGCAACCTTTGCATATGAGACCCATAGTTTTGGCTTTATTTCTCTCATTTTTAAGAAAGGAATCTACCCCATAACTTCAGAAAGCTTCGATAGTTGAAGAAAACTATTTTCCATATACTTCCCCCGTAAACTATTGCCCTTCTTCGAACCGGATGATCATTTGATGACGTCATTAACCTGAGCTCAAGATGATTTTTTTAAGAACCCAATAGTTTGCCATGTTCTTCGGATCTTATCAGGTAAATGTTGTAGTGAAAACTTCTCCAACAGTTTCAGTAAGTGAACATAAAAAAATTTATCGGTAAAATGATGAAAAAACAGGCTAAAAATCTTGGCCAACTAGATTTGACACGGCAAAATATGGTTTGGATAAACGCCCACGAATAACTTGATCTTTTACAGGTTTGTCTAAAACACAATAAAGAAAAAATGACGACACCGTAGGCAGCCCAACAAAGTTTAATGACAGTGAAAGAATAGTTGTCGTAGACGACACAAGTCATTAGTATTGTTCGTTTTCACCACACTTTGTTTTGGGACCTGCAGATTCAGCATTCGGCTCTCTTTTCGTAAAAAACATGGGTTCATACGCAAAGTTCGTCGTATTCGCTTGCACTATATCTTGCCTGATTTGCATAAATGGCCAGGATGACAGCGACAAGCTTTGGATATTAATCGATAACGCCAACATGTTTACCTGTCAAGGAGGTGAGGAAAACTGATTTTCGAAGTTAGTTCAGTTTTATTTCCTACTTTGTGAATTTTTAAAAGCTTTTAAACTTTAAATTTTAGTTTAAAAATTTAATGTAAAAATTCTGAAATGACGCGTTTCACGCAACATTCGATAGTTCATTTTTTGTTTGTGCATATATTTACAATAAAGTTAACATAAATGCACATGATCTTTGCGATACACGTAATACGGATACATTACATTGTCATGAAATCGACAGATTAATTAATTTAGCTAATCGGTCCACCAGCTTCAGGTTCCGAGAAAGTGAGTTTAACAAAGTCGATTTTAGATAAGTCAACATTCGTAAGGCCAATGTCAGAGCTTTGTTGGAACCGACCGCTGATTCTGTGAAAACTTTCTCGAAAATGACTTAACCAATTGTGTTTTTACAGTAGTCCCACTATGTGAATGTCGATTTACGGATCATTTAGATTTATCAGAGAAAAATTTATTTCTTCGGTTTGGTCACCATCAATCGAACCCTGTACGAGTTTTTAAACTCTTGACTAAAAGTTCACCAGGACCTTTGGATAGTGAACGTTTGTCAGAATTCTAGAAAAATGATTTCTTGTGATAAATGTCATCACATTTTTATTTTTTACCGTCCATTATTTCTGATTTGAACCCCGCTTAATCCTTTAGCAACCTCATGTTTCTTTGTGTGGGGCAACATACAGCAACCTGGCTGCCGTATCCGCTGTCTCACTTCAATTTACGTACTTCAGTTAATTATCTGTATTAATTTGACCTGAGTATTTTCCCTTGGTTGGCTGACTGACTTGTAACATAAATGAGAAATTTCTTACCTCTTAAGTTTGTACGTCAGCTCATGAATAGTTACCTAAAAATCAGAAGAAGATAGCCGATCGTGCAATGCAGGATTACTTTGGACAGAACTAATAATGGGACAAGTTATACTGCATTCGATAACCCGAAACAAGCTAACTAACGTTGCGTAAGTAATTTTTCCCAGTGGGCCTCACGCCAAAATTTTCATAAAAGCAATATACGATGGTAAATATGCCCAGCAACAACGACTGATACAAACAAACTAAAAATTGCATTTGATACAACATACATGGATCTAAAAATTATTTTACATGCCCATTGAATGGATCTCGTGTGGCTACGAATCTAGAGCTGTTCAAAGTTTTTTGAGATTCAGCCTACTATATTTCGGAGAATCTTACACTTTGGAAATTGACCAAATGGACAACAGTTTACAGAGCGACCTTTCAATTAAATCATTTTTATTTCGTCGTAATCTTCTCTGGTTGCTGGGATCAAGTATGGGCACACTTAAGACGCTTTCTGAGAAAATTCAGCTTCTAAAACACAGAGTTGTGATAAATAAAAAATTAATCCCACCTAAAAAAATCACACATTTTGGGTAACTTGATGTGTTAGGAACGAAAATATTCATTTTTTCTGAAGGTCAAAACTCGCATAGCCACACTAAGACAAAGGTTGAAAATTTTCGATTTTTGACATGCAGTCCTTTCAACTTGCACAGGCTTAGGTGCGTCAGACATCGTGTTATATAAATTTACTCAATATAAAGGCGAATGAATGAGCTACGGTTTATTGTAGGATAGTGTTAAGTGCGTGTTAAGAATACAGTAGTGCTCAAAACAACAAATTTGAGGAGCAAATATTGCCATTTTTCTAGCATTTTCTGGCGCTAAAGCATTTTTCTAACGCTAAAGCTCAGAAGCACCAGAAATTCGCATGTACCGTAGATGGTTTACGATGTCTTCCATCTTCTGACAAAAAATTACGAAAATTCATGTACTGGTAGAGGGTCGCAGGACCTGGAGTATGAGTACCATCTTATGATTGCATTTTCTGATAATTGAGATCTCTATTGTGGCAGAACCACAACTTCATGCATTTCCAAAATGAGAAATTCGAACAAATCTCATACGCTAAATATTAAAATCATTTTTATATTGCATACAAAATTAAATTCGCATAGCTACAGTACTTCAAAGTTGAGAATTTTCACATTTTTCAGCTTTTTTCTGCATTTACAAGATTCAAGGTGTATGGGCCTAGGCACGAACTAGCTTTATGGATGAACATTGGTAAGATGCGGAATAAAATACTCTATAATATGATCCAAAATTTTTTTCTTATTTCGCTTTTTACACTTTTTAGCAAGTTCTAAAACGTCGGAAATTAAACAATAAAAATGGTTGAAAATCTGGTTATTTCCGCAAAAATGACTATATCTACTGCTAAAACTCAAAATGATCGATAACCTCCTGTTCAGTGAATAGTTCACCATGTTCCCTAAGGCTTACAAAACATGACAAAGTTCATGTACTGTTAGAGGGTTGAATCTTCAAAAAAAAACTGCCAACTATTCTTGTCGATAAATTTTGATGTTCAATTCTTAGTCAACAAAAGTTGGCTGTTCTCGAAATTTTATGTTTAAGATTAGAAGATTTAGGAGTAGACATAAAAAGAAAAACAAAGCATCAGACTTGAAGCAGCCGCTTTGTAATAAATCACTTCCCATATTCAAATTCGGGTCATAATGTCGGGTAGTTCATAGCTTCTGCTTATCTTCCTCGCATAAATCGTTTGCTCCTGCAAGGTAGTAGTAGCCTTTACGAATTCGATTTGCTTCTAATGACCAGAAAATTGTAATTTATTGCATTGTTAATTCATCAAAACTGTCCATACTTGTGCATCAGTCTGGATATCATTTCAGCGTTAAACTCTTGTTCCAGAGGATTCCTTCATCAAACATTCTCAATAGAGACTTCTTCAGCTTGTGATCGTTTTGTTCTTTGACTTTTGAATGCTCATCTCTATCCAACGATATTGGAGCTTGATGCTTCTTGAAGATGTGGGAATAACAGCGCCAAACGGATCATATCTTAATACGAACTTAACTCAAATATCATGCATTCTAGAAGTTTGTAGAAGAGGTGATCACTCAAAAGTCAAAAAACATATAAAAAGCTCAAATAAAGCAGAAGCAGTTTCTGCAGATAAAATTTAATGAAAGAATTCATCTAGAGCAAAAGTTTGATGCTGAAATGATCATCCAGACTTATGTGCAAAAATTGAAAGTTTTCCAAACAGGACTTTCTAACAGTGCAACAAGTTGCAAGTTTCTGGTCACGGAAAGCAAGTCGAGTCGACTTTCTGAAGACAGACAAACCTGCTACCATCCTAACGAAGTTGACAATTTATGCGAGAAATATGAAACAGAAGCTATGAATGATACGATCCGAATTGATTTAACACTATATGACCGGTAGTAATTCATTGCAAATCGATTTACTTCAAAAGCTTGTAATGCATTGCTTTTGTAATTTTGTCCACTCCAAATGCTTTTTTATATCCTTTAATCTGAAACATAAAATTTCGAGAAAAGTCAACTTTTGTTGATGGAGAATTGCATTTATCGACTAAAATAGTCAGTTATTTTTTTGTACATTTAACACTCTAGCTGTACATAAAGTTTAGTAATTTTCGCTTTCCAATTTATTGTTTCGGACACTGCTCTATTCGTAATACGCGCTTTACACTAATAAATCCTACAGTATATCGTAGCCAATCCATTAGCCTTACATTGGGCAAATTCATAGAACACGACGTTTGATGCACCTAAACCTGCATGCATAAGTTGAAAGGAGTGTATGTTAAAAATCGAAAAAATTGAAAATTTTCAACTTTTGTCCCACGGTAGCTATGCGAGTTTTGACTTCCAGAAAACATGAATATCATTTTCATTCCTAACACATCAAATTACATCTGTGATTTTCAGATGGGGTCAATTTTTTACTCATTAAAATTGAGGTGAATCCTTTCAGAAATCATGTCTCAAATTTTAGTGTAAATAGGGTCTACTGGGAAGAATGAATAATGCAACATTACTTAGTTCGCTCTGGGCTATGAGTGCACTAAAATATTCTCGATTTCAAAATTTTCGCCAGTAAACGTTCCCTCACTAGTTTTAAAGGTTCCATGAATTGTTTTTCGTTAAACTCTGAAACCTCCTTTCTGTACGAACACGGGACGATTCGAATCTTTGCTGCAGAAGAAAAGAGAAGTCAAGATTAATTTGTTAAAACTTAATATACAAGTTTCTGAGTATTTAGTTTCTGAGTATTCTCTTTATAGCGCCCAATCAATTCACATTGACTAAGGACGACGTGTCTGTCAAAGACCAGAATGGCAAAACCGTTGAACTGATCGAAGCTCCTGGCACTTACTATCTACAATTCGACAACATCAAAGTGATGAAACAACTGGGGTTTTTGAGCGGTCGTATGGGCACTACTCTGCAAATACCGGTCATTTCGTCCGGTTTAATCAATTTAGATTTCCCCTACCAAGTTATACCCCAAAAGACTATTTTGGAAGGGTCGACTTGCGACAACGAGTCTGGTGTTATTTACGACGGCAGCGATAAAAGAGAATATTGGTGAAAAGAAAGTTTTTATACTTTGAAACACAGACACTTCTCGTATTGCAGATTGGGCATGTTCCTCTGGGCCGGGTTACAATAAACAATATGATCAATGAGCTTGAAATAATCGCGAATTTTTTTAAAACACCAATTATATAATATAAAGAAAGTTCGCGATTATCTCTACAATCTATTTTTTCCAGATGAGCCTCAGAAGGAAAAAATATGTGCGTGCAAATTATAAACAACTTGCGTGCGTAGTCGTCTTTTTCATCGAATTGGCTGCAGTAGCCAATTCTTGACGTGGAGAAAGAAAATGTCGGCTATTTTTTTGCGTTTTTCGCATTCCGAGGCTCACTTGAAAATGAATGGAGCATAGCAGGCGATTATCCCGTTTATTGCAGAAGGTCCCGTGTCTCCAGATCCCAACAATATGGCATGCTGAAAAATAAAATAAATCGATTTCAAAGAAGTGCTTGAGAATCAGGATTGAATATTTATTGATTTTGTCAGAAACAAATCAGTTTATTTATTTATGAACTACCTGATCGTCAAAATATTACTAAGCCTAGAAAACCTTGGATTATATACGAAAATCGACCAATTCGCTCGGCCGTTCTCGTTTGTACTCGTTGAAATGTAAAATTGCGAAAGCTTTTTCACTGCAAAAAAATCTGGTCGAAACTAGCTCAATTTTGACGACATTCTTATTTTTGGAAACAGCGTCCGAAACGGCGGTACTCTATTATATTATGTAGATGTGTCAATCGGAAAATTTCTAAATATCCTCACTGCTCTGCGTGGTGGACCGTGGTTTACAGATTTTTTCGTTTTAGTAAATATTGTAACTTGTGCGACACTTCAAGTCACGTAGAAGCCAAATTGACCAGTAATGATTTGGGTCATGTGTACGCCCCGAGTTTGGGAAGCGGCCAAGAAGGCAGTTTTGCGAAAGTTTGCTCCAAAATCGACAGTACGACTTACAGTATTAAAAGGAGCGTCGTGCTGCCAGGCAGGAAGGAATTGGAAAAAGAGGCTAACGATCGTTACAAAGGAACTTTGGAAGGCGTCGTGCAAAATAAATTAAAAATAGGAGTAAGCATAGAGACATCAATCCTAATTCGCAACTTTGCATAACAAAATTATCTTTTTCTTAAGAAAGGTAAATTGCAAGTGTTCCTGAACCTGGATAGCACTACCAAACCGCCGGTTGATTCTAATCAGTGGTATTCGAACAACAAAAGTTGCGCTTGTTGTGTGAAAGATAATCTGGGCAACAGTAATTGTCAAGCATCTTTCGTGGAAAAGATCGTTGGCAAAAAATCGAGCACCTGCCTTAAATGCAACAACCAATACGTCAAATCATGTTTGCAGGTATGATATTCAAAGTTAAACATAATGACTACATGCCGAGACTACTTGCTCATTACGTCCTTGGCTGGAGTCTGAGGATCAAACAGGCCAATTTTCAGACAAATTACTCAACCGCTGATACACAACGAAAATTGGTCGGATTTGACTTTTTATATCATGTTAAATTCACAGAAAAAAGATGTCTGCGATCCGTCTTCACAAAAAATTTTAGGAAGTCATACCAGATAGATTAAATGGCACGAATAGTGTCACATAACTAACTTTGCATTAGTTGATGATAACATCCAAATCTCCATCTCGAAATAGGGTTACTGTCAATGCCAAACAAGTACAGTCAGTAAATATCGTAGCTCAGAAATACGGCAGATAGAACCTTAATGAGAAAACATTTTGGAAAGCTCTGAACCAACTGCCTGAACATTGAGACTACATATGTTTTTTAGATACAGTTTTTGAAAAGTTTTCAAGTGAAAAGAACAGCGGCTAAAAAATATTTTGTAAATTGTTGATTGAATATTTTTCGTGCCATCTTCATAGTTTGACAGATCTTGAAAAACAGACTGCAAACTGTAGTCTGTTTTTCTTAGAATGTCAATAAAAAATGCTATGAAATTAATTTAACCCAGGAAAAACTAGTAAAGTTGATTAATATAATGGATGAAATTTTATCGAGAATTTTACGGCCACGAGTTCCTAAGCCTAAGCCTAAGCCTAAGCCTAAGCCTAAGCCTAAGCCTAAGCCTAAGCCTAAGCCTAAGCCTAAGCCTAAGCCTAAGCCTAAGCCTAAGCCTAAGCCTAAGCCTAAGCCTAAGCCTAAGCCTAAGCCTACGCCTAAGCCTAAGCCTAAGCCTAAGCCTAAGCCTAAGCCAAAGTCTAAGCCAAGCCCGAAGCCACATTCAGGTAAAACTCGTGCCGGTAAAATTTTCGATAAGATCCAATAGATGTAAAAACCTTCTCGGCCAATGGTAAACAGGCTGCCGACAATTTCATCTCAAACTTTCTCGAGTAACACCCAGGTGTCAAATACAGTTCAATCCAAATCAAATAGTTTTCAATGACTTTTACCTTCCGCATTAGCGTGGAGAAATTCAGCGTTCTTTTACTCTATAAAGTGGAAATTGTGTATCTGATTCAATTTACTTTTTCGGTTG
Organism: Romanomermis culicivorax; assembly: GCA_963922205.1. NCBI lineage: Eukaryota > Metazoa > Nematoda > Enoplea > Mermithida > Mermithidae > Romanomermis > Romanomermis culicivorax. The sequence continues at coordinate 1,010,120 of CAWUHX010000048.1, forward strand.
TCGCTGCGTCTGCCATTTCGACGTAAGTGGGTAATAGATAATATTATGTTTAGGAGAATCCACAACGAGTGGGATGTTTCGTTGTCGAATACAATTTCCGGGTGACTGTCAATCGTACCGATTACGAAGCTTTTCAAAAAGAATTGGCTGCTCGTAAGCAAGGAAAGCCCGTCCAAGGCAGCGTAGCCACTAGCATCGGATCCGGTTCCAGCGCCGACGTCAAGGCAGCGCCGGCTAACGGTCAGCAGACGCAAACGACGGTCGCCAGCGGCGGTAGTGGCGGCGTAGCAAAATCCTGCGACTCCTGTGACGTGCAACAATGCAAAAATGTCATGGACAAAAATTATTTGTCTTATTGCGGCACTATGGAGACGAGATCGTCGGCCGGGCGCCGTTACTGCTGCGGTCGATGCCCGAACGTTTGTTCGGTTTGAAGCTTTTTTTCTACGGTTAATGATTTTGGTAGCTTGTAGGACAAATCGTTGACGTGTAATCAAATTGTATTTTGGTTTTTGACATAATTTTCTAAATAATAAATATACAAAAGGGAACAGTCTCTGATCGAATGCCAACCTATCTCCTCAGCTGCAGACTCCCTGGTGTAAAGCCGCGTTTATACTTCACGGAACGGTCACGGCCACGGCGCTCGTGACCAATCAGACTGCGTCACGAAAAACTGACCTTAAATATGATTGGTTGCACTTCAAGTGCACTGAAATTCGATTGGTCACGGCTACTGCCGACCGTGGCCGTGCCGTGAAGTATAAATGCGGATCAATCCTCACAGGATAAAAGTGGTTCGGATTGCTGCCGTGACTGTCATTTCAAAGTGAGTGAGAAGGTTAAGGATTATTAAGTTTGAAACATCATATTGATCACTAGTAATTTTTCGATGCAAATAAAAAGAAAATTGATTCTATCCTGATTGTAATTGCACCATACGTAATATACAGTGACCATACAAACCAAAATCGATTGAAATATATCAATCAATTGATACAAGTTCTAAACTGTTTCAAGAAGCCAGTCAACCAACCCAATATTTTGAAGGAGCAGCTTCCATAAGGTGCAGAGGTTTTCGCTTGTGCAAAATCAACACGCTCCAGAGATTTGTACACACATTTGCATACTCTAGTTTTTCAATGTCGTTGTATTTGGGTTTTCTTTCCCCAGGAACTTGAATCTGTCTTCGTAATGCAAAAAATTAAAACTGTATCGGACCGGTTGCATAAGCATCTCTTTCGGGAAGTAGGTCCTCTTCGACTAAAGCAACTCCATGAACTTTTCTGATTCGAATTTAAATTTTCTGAATTTGATACAGATTTCAAAGATCTATCCAACTGCATGAAGAGAGCTAAGGTCCTGCTTTTGGTTAACGAGTTAGGTCTGAAATTGGGTAAAAGAGGAAATGTTTGTGTAACTGGGTTACAAACCTGAAGTTTTAGTGTTTCAGCGATCGAAATTTCATTTTGAGTTTCATTGGTTATGGTCCATTTTTATTGCGTGCTTCTAAATAATAAAGCCGTTAAGTAAGTATACTATTCCACAATTTTGGGATTTCCTGCTAAACCATATTAACGGAGTACGAGAAAGGCGGTACCGAGACATTAGACCGCGGGAAAATAGAGGAGCGCGGGGACATTAGAGCGCAGGACAAAGATCGCAGGGGCATTAGAGCGCAGGACAATTGAGCGCAGACATTAGAGCGCGGACAATAGAGCGCAGTACAATAATGCATAGAGACATTAGAGCGCAGAACAATAGAGCACAGAAACACTAGATCAGAGTAAAATAAAAAAACCGCAAATAAAATAATTTAAAAAATAACTACATTTCAGCTGAAAAATCACATTTTTTCATGACCCTGGAGATGTTCAGGTCCAATCATTTTTCCACCATTGAGTATTTTTCCAGTTTTTTTCTTTTTCTTCTCTTTTCTCTTTTTCTTATTTCACTTTTCTTACTTTTTCCGTCTCCTACTTTTATATACTTTTCTCTGTTTGTTTTCATTTTCTTGTGTTTTTTCGCTTTTGTTCTTTTAATGTCTCATTGTTCGTTCACTCTCTCATTACTCATATTACTTTTTTATTCAGTCGTTCATATGGGATTTACCTCTAATCCATGTTAAAAAACACTTTGTGAGTGGATAAACAGCGGAATCAATACTTGTTCGAGTTGATGGTAAAAATATGGGGTATGAAAATCTTTCATACAAAAAGTGAGAAAGACACAAAAAATTGCAAATATTTGACCTCTGAACCTGTGAATCAAGTTTCATTTTGTTATTTTCGAATTCATCTTGAATTTCGAACTGGTATTCAGAATGACACACGCAGTTTCTTATCAGCTTTTGAAATAAAGCTGTTTGCTTAATATTTTTTTATGTTCAAAAACATTTCAAACTTCGCGTTCATTGCGGATCAGCCCGAAAAAATCAGTTTTTCCAAATGCAGTCTAATGTCCCTGTGCTCAAATCCTGCGCTCTTGTGACCCTGCCCTCTAATGTCCCTGCGCTCTATTGTCCTGTGCTCTATTTTCCATGCGCTCTATTGTCCTGCGCTCAAATGTCCCTGCGCTCTAATGTCGCCCTCTAACATCCGCACTCTATTGTTCGGCGCTCTAATCTCCGGTCAAGGAGAAGGGCCATCTGATGAAATCGTTACCACTTGAAATAATTCATTTCCGAATTTTTCGTGCCTAGGGTTCTCAAAATTTTCTACCTAACGCCTATTGTGATAGCTTTGCAAATTTAGCATGTCACGATTTCATATTCTACAGTAGGCCTTTCTGGGTTGAGCTAAACCGTAACGAGAGTTCACGGCCTTGTCCTTTTGTTTCTAGCATTATAGGAAAAGACGGTGTAGTATCTTGGGTCGTACTATGATCGTTTTTGAGGCTCAGGGATTGGGAATGAGACGACATACAAAACGAATGCATGTGGATTACACACGTGTACGGCGTGTATGGTTGGAAGTAAAGATGCATGGGAAGAATTTTTGAGAGGGAGAGTGGAAAATCAAAAAATGGATTTTCTAAAAGTATTTCAATTTTTACTAATTATCAAAAAACCTGTTTTTCCATGTGTTTTTAGATTTTGAAAAAGTTCAGGGGTAGTCAATTGACTTTCTCCAGAGGCCAGCCAGAGGTATATAGAGTCTCAGTGAAAGGGTTTACTCCCTCACTCTATGTGCATCAATGGTTGATAGGTGTGCTGATGCACTCAACTGCTGAATATACTTTTCCACGGACATGAAAAATTTTTTAATGAGAAAGAATAAAAATCCAATATTACAAAAGTCGATTTTTCAAACTTTAACTCAAGTTCTCAAGAATCTAGTCCACTCCTTTTTCTAGCTTGGCAACTATCCAACCAAGTATATTCTTCTTTTTTCTGCCCCATAGGGGCATTTTCTAATAAACTATAGTCTGTTTTTTATAAAATGCTTCCAAAGCAGAAAAGAGACACAATTCAGTATCGTTGTCAAAATCGTTTACATAGAGCGCTTACTGTAAAATTTTTCACTCGAAAAATTGTTAAAAGTTAGATCAGTACGCTCACAAATTTCCATTACTATATGATATATGGTTTATCAGAAAATCGTGAAAATCAGAAATACTACTTGCTTTCCACTTTCATCAATTAGAAGCATTTCAAGAAAAACAGACTATAGTAAAGGATATATTTCAATGTAGGATAAGTAATACTTCGCGCCCCCGTGAGCATAAGTCTTAGAAATAAGAAACTGTAGTTTACATCTTTCAATTATAACACTACGATAATGTACTAATCGACGGTGGTCATATTGTATAGTTATGCGCCCCGTCAATACTGGAGACGTGATAAAGGAGCGGTTCGAGGTAATTCAGCTTTCAGGAACGATTTTTAGACAAAAAAAGCAGCGGTTACTTTGCAACGAAAAATATTGGTTTATAGCAGTGTTTTTTGCATGGTGCAAAGATCAGATTGATACCAACATTTTAAGCTAAAAATTGAGTTTTGAGGCGTCAAATAACCGAAATATGTCGACAATATCCTGCACCTGCGCACCGATCTGAATAAATTCCGCTCTATAATGTGACTTCAATAAATTTCCCGTGTATTGGTGAACTATTGGTTTTTTATCAAGTACTTTGTTACAGAATTTATGATTTTATGATTCTAAAAGCGCTTCTTCAGAAAACGAAATCTAAACTCACTTCTTCTAGAGAAACTCTAATTTGGCTTCCAGAAAATTTCTCAATGCAAGAGCTTTTTGGAACTTTTACGGTGCAAAAGCAGTCGTTCAATAAAGCACTGTGACCGGTTTCATCGAAGGGATTTAAACTCCAGCTGAGCGGTAGCTTAACTGACACACACGTAAAACATATCGAGAATGTTAAGCTGCAGCTGCTGTAGCTTAACTCGGTATGTTATAGGACTGTCGTAACGTGCAGCTCAGCTGCAGCTGGAGCTCATGTCTCTTTGATGAAAGCGGCCTCTGATTCACAGTCATTCGACAAGTAAATTTGTTCCGGCGTTTGACTATCTTCCAATTTTATGATTTAGAGTACCTTATTCTATATTCTTTTCCTTTTAGGTTAAGGAAAGTCTAGGCGAAGGAGGCTACGGAGCAGTATACCACGTTTGGGACGCTCAGTTGAAAGAAGATTTAGCTTTGAAGGCATGTGACCTCGACTCTGAAGTCGCCCTACATTATCCTGGAAAGTTGGAAATGAATCTCAAATAACATAGATTCCGAAAATAATCTGGAATTTTAGTGCCGTTCGATGTCCCAACATACAAAGATTGAAAACTTTATGTACTTTTAATCAACTAATGAAACCTCAGAAAACATGACCTAAATTGATAAGAAGCAGAATAACCTTGAGACATGCAACAAAGATTCATCGTATTCAGTTTGAAAAATATATATCATTTTTTTAACATCGTAATTGTTTTATTGATCCTACACTCGTTATTCGATGATTAAAGTCACGTGGGTTTTTTTAAGTTTTGGATATTATATGAAATCCAACCGAAAAACAAGTGAGCTTTTTGTTCGTTAAACAACAGACCTTCTCACATCCAAACAGCGCACATTTTTCTGTAATTAGCCCCTAACAATACTTGAGGTCAGTCTGAGCTCTGTCATTACGAACTTTTCAATTGTTTTTTTCCGTCAACTATTTCTAAATTTTCACACATAAGTTTCTTACTCGAACATTGCTCATTGAACTTGAAAAAATTTAGTCGCTCTTCCTAGCTTTGAGTGAAAGATTCATCCAAAGAGATCCTAATTTTTCCTAGACAGCTGAAAAGTTTCAACTCATACGCTTGGAATCTTCAAATGTCAGGCAATGTCTACGAATGCGGCGCAAGTCTAGAATTCCAAGTTTTGGAAAGCACGAATGCTGCCTATCGAATCTTTCAAAGTCGACTTTAGGGTCGAAATTTCTACTCGTGAAAATACTGACAGCAATGTGTACCGACCGGTATTAAAGAATTTCATATGCACTTTCTAACAAGCCTTTCATTTACAACAGTGCTAATTTTGCATAATTAATTCGAATCGAGTGACAATGCTTATCAACCAATTTAAATTCAGTTGTGATGGACATCTTTGTGTTTGCAACTATTCATTTTATCCGTTACGCAAGCAAGTTTGTTTCTTGGCCCATTAGAATACATCAAACTGATCAACATCGATCTGGATAACTGTTGTTTGAAATTTTTATTACATTTTCCATGAGATTGGGCAAAAAAGTCAAAAATATCAAGTTTTCTAATTTTGTATAAAATTAAGTCGTCCAGTCCACATGATTGTCGAAAGCACAAATGAAAAACTTTGGCACGTGTAAGCCGAATGAGTCCCGAACCTAGTTACTGCAAAATAATACATGATCACTTGAGTGTCACGCTGTTTAAGTACTTTGTTACGTGTCTAAGCAGACATGCACGGTAAGAATTTTCCAGGGGAGAGGGTCCTTGGACTTTTTATCCAGGGGGTTAGGGGGGTCGGTGAGCAAAAAAACAAAAAAAAAGTTCTGAAAGCTTGTTTTTCATACAAAATATGCAAAAAAATCATCAAAAAAGTTGTCTCGAAAAAAGTTCAAGGGGGTGCTTGACGATTTTTTTTCGGCCAGGGTCTCAGGTATGGGGGTTTACCCCCCCCCCCCTACCTCCCTATGTGCATGTATGTGTTTAAGGTAGAACTCGAGCGACCAACGGACAACGAGCCAGGTTTAGAAATTGAAATCGGCATCATCAAAAAATTGCAATTCAGTAAATACGTGACACGTTATAAGGACGAAGGCCGCGTCGGGCCGTTACGTTATGTCATTATGCAGTTGGTGGGCAAAAATTTGGCCGATCTAAGAACGAGGTGCCCCCGAGCCCATTTTTCGCCGAATACGACCGCGAATTTAGCCTTACAATGCCTGGAAGCGATCAGTGATGTTCATAGTGTGGGGTATGGTTTCATTCTTGTGAATTCGGCTCAAGATTTATGTTTCTGTTCCAAAATTATTCGTTGAATGTATTCAATGCAAGAAATGCAATTTCCAGCATGGTTTGTCAACCAAAGTTCCATCGTGACTTACATAGTTGTGAAGCAGGGTATTTCGAAAATATCTTTATATAATTCATTACATCGTATTCTGACTTCAGCTTGTTTTGATTTTCTTTTTCTTGATCTTCTCTTTAGAATTTACAAATCTACAAATTGCGATCTACACGAAATGACGATTGAACTTATTTAATTGCAAGTAGCGAATAATTTGAATGACCAAAAATCGTGAAAGTATGAAGGATTGACGTTATTTGATCAAATTTCAAGGTTTTAAATGAACGGGGAAAACGGCAGCGTGTATATCTCTTAAACAATATTGTGTGATGTTTTCATACGACTCATCATGCACGTGGTCATTATACCGTAAAAGTATTGAAAAGATCTAAGAAAATGTGACAATTTTTTTCTGAAAATGGATATATTTGCACAAATTTTTTCATCAGCAATACCCTTTCTCAATGTAAAAATGTAGTTTTTTGGTCATGAACACACACCAGCGATTGGGGGTCAAAAGCGCAGTCAGTTCAAAAGCGCAGTTGCTTCAAAAGCGCAGCCAGTTGTTTCAATAGCGCAGGAGCATCAAAAGCGCAGCCAAAAGTTTCAAAAGCGCAGTTAGTTATTTCAAAAGCGCAGTCAAATGTTTCGTTAGCATAAACGTTGCTTCGGAACTTGCTAATTGCAGATATAATGCTTAATTTTGCTTTTCAGCGACATGTGTATGTATGATTTGCAGCTTTATAGTTCTGTCATCAAAGTCGATTTTAAATTGGTAGAGTTGATTCGAATATAAAGGATTTGCATACGAAAGAATCTTGGTTTTTAGAGAATGATTTACGTAGCTCGCTTCACCGAAATTCATTGGAATGGTACTATTCGGAGCAAATTGACAAGAACGATTTTACAAACGATGGAACAACAGTCGAAAACGCTTTAGTGAACTTAGCACATGTACAAGTTGCCTATTTTTGGAAGCACTCAAAAAGAGGCCAAAAAACGACGCTTTTTCTTAATGCGATGCATTTTTTAAGTATTATTGTCGTGTAGCATGCCCACTCAGTTTTCGAAAAATTTATACCTATTTTTAGGTGAAATTTTGTCTGTAGCTGACTGTTGCCTGCGCTTTTAACCCTTTAAACTATTGTGGAATAGTTTATCACTGACTGCACTTTTGAACCCATTTGCATTGACTGCGCTTTTGAACACCTGGCTGCGCTTTTGAACCGACTTGGCCCTTTAAACTATTGTGGAATAGTTTATCACTGACTGCGCTTTTGAACCCATTTGCATTGACTGCGCTTTTGAACCGACTGCGCTAATGATTCCTACCCACACCAGTAGCAAAAAAAATCTGGCGGAGCTCAATCAAATTTTTGCCAAACTTTGATCACCCTTAACTGCGTTAGAAATGGAGATTCGCCTTTTGAATTATGTTTTTGAATAGATTTTAACCAGAGGAGTAAAATTCTTGTCTGCCTTGCCTTGAAAAGTTACATTTGAATCGGGTCAAACGCTTTCTGTATGAGATCAACCCCTCAAACAGGTTTTTTAGCATGACTCCCATTAGCATTCGTGCTAGTGAAAAAATATTCCATTAGCATAGTTTAGCACGGTTGACAAATGTTACTTTGTTGGTGTCAAACTAACGTGTGAGTTTGTCAATTCTGATACCATGCTTTTATTGTATTAACTCATGAAATCCTGCTTGATATTGGTACTTTTAAAAGGAATAAGACTCTCATATGATTCATAGTAAATCAGCTCATTCTTACATTATGCACTTGATTAGTTGACCAACAAGTAAATATTCAGTGGCAAGTTTGACAGTAATACTTTTAGGAATCAATAAATTCGCGTTCTGCTTGGATAAAAGTTTATATGTTTCTATTGCGTCTGGAACTGCACTTCAACTTCAACAAAGGTTCTCGATTGATTTTTTCAGAAAATGTATGTACTATTTGCTACCCACTAGTACAGATTTGCATAAACATCAGCATATGTCAAAACAGCTGTTTTCAAATTACCTAAGTAGTGTCCAAGAGGTTAGAGCTGAAGTGAATTCAGATTCGAGCCACAGTCATTCACTATGTAAAAGTGACAAAGAGAATGATTATATTGACGAAGTTGTTATCTGTGAAAACGATGATTTTTTATTTATTACCACAATTTTGTGATATCCTTAACTTTCTTCTCGAACTTTTTTCAAAAATTTATCCCTTTCAGTTATTAGCAAGCGTTCTGACGTCCAAAAATTTCCATTAGCACGGCTCCGGTTTAATTAGCACCGTGCTAAAAAAACCTTGCCTCCAAGGCTCCCAAAAGCCGATGCATGGTCATGAACGTTCAGTCAACTAGAAAACAGAGCTGCTTTTTGTTTAATCGCTTTACTGTATATACTATGAATTCTATACATACAAATATTTCGAGGCTAATTATGCAGAAAGTTGAACATTTTTCGCAGTATCAACAGAGTTTCTCAAACATATTCCGACCATTTTTACGTGCATAAGTCGAAGAATGTAAAGCCGCATTTATACTTCACGGTACGGCCACGGTCACGGCGGCCGTGACCAATCAGGCTGCGGTAGGAAAATCTGACGTTAAATATGATTGGTTGCACGTCACGTGCATCGAAATTCGACTGGTCACGCCCGCCATGACCGTGGCCATGTCGTGAAGTATAAATGCGGCTTTAGTGTATATGATCGATCAGTCGAACAATATTTTCATTCTCTCGTTGATGGTTTTCTTATTATCTTTCATCATTCCTTGAATTTTAACATTTCAACATTATTTTTTAGTTTCATACACCGCGACATAAAACCGTCCAACTTCGCTATCGGCCGTTTACCGCGCGATGTCCGAACGGTTTATATTTTAGATTTCGGTTTAGTCCGATCCTATATGACGTCGACCGGCGAAATCCGACCGCCCCGTGATCGAGTTGGATTTCGAGGTACGGTTCGCTACGCGGCTTTAAACGCCCATTTGTGCAAAGAGCTGAGTCGCGCTGATGACCTATGGAGTTGGCTTTACATGATTGCCGAAATGTTCATCGGCGAATTGCCCTGGCGCAACGAAACAGACCGGGATCGAGTTGGACGCATGAAACAAACAATACCAAGGCATAAGCTATTAAGTAAGTCTATTTTTCTTCAGGTTTTACGTCAGTCGTTACGAAATTTTAGGAATTTCTATTGTTCTCACGTGTTCATGTTCATCACTGACTTTTTTCAGTCTACTCTACATTTGACTCCTGTGTATTCTTCAATTTTCATAGATTTCGAAAACTGACTAAAATATTAACTAACTAAAATATTAACAAGAAGTAAAACTGGAAATGCAAATGGTGTATAAATGAATGTCATCAATAATTCGATTTTCCGATTGATTTCCGTTCCATTTTTAAACAATAGGAAGCTTCTGAATCATACATGTACATTGTCATAGGCTTTAGAGTGTATAATGAGACCGAAATTGACCAAACACGACATCATTACAAATGGTCAAAAATTGGTGTATGGTAAACCTGAATGGCCAAAAGTCCACTTACATATCAAATCTTACCGGGAAAAAATTGGCTCACAGCAAATCTTACATGGTCAAAATTTGGTGTATAATGAACTTAATGGTCAAAAATTGACCTATAGCAAACTTGACTTGTTAAAACTTGGCCTATAGTAAACCCAAGTAAATTTTAAGGTGTAGTAAATACACATCCTATGTGTACGCCCTATATAAATGTATGTCCTGAATTGACGATGTTCGAGAAACTGAAAACTGTAACTTCTTGAAAACCGGCTTCAACCATGACCATGAAATGTTCACTATCTTATACTTTATATTCATTTGGAAACTTCTTTATGAAGCATTTTGTAGGATACTGCTGGCTCACGATCAAATTTTCGGTCATAGTCATCAGGAAGAAACATATAGTCTGTTTTATAAAAAATGTTTGTAAAAGGAAAAATGACAAAAAGTACTGCTCTCAAAACCGTTCACACAAAGCTTTTACTGCAGGATCTTTTACTCAAAAAATTCTGAGGGTTATTTGAGTACGCTCACAAATTTTTAGTCTTATGCGACATATGGCTCAGCAGAAAATAGCAAAAATACGAAATAGTCCTTGCTCTCAATTCTTAAATTTACAAGCATTTCAAGAAAAACAGACTATAGTATAACATGACCCAGCTTGCCCATTTCATCCTTCTTCGATTTTTATTATTGATTTTCAAATTTCTTTGATCCTTATGTCTTCTCCTTCGGAAATGCTTTTTTTTCATTTTTCGTTGTATCTTACGGTTCTTTCGTCATTTCGACGGTGTAGTTCGATTTATTTTTTCCGAGCGAGCGCAGAGAAAAATGTTCGCGCGAATAATAAACAGCCTGTGGGCATGGACACCTTTTCTCTTAATTGACTGTATCAATTAGAACAACAACCTGATGAAAAAGGTTTCGGCATATGCATGGCAACGCGGGTTTATTATGCATATGAATTTCTATGGATTATTGTGCACCCTGGGGACGTTCATTTGAAAATCATAGCTAGCACGTTAGTGCTAGACTATAATATGTTTCATTTTGGGCACGCCGATTTTCACGTTTAAGACAAGATTTCTAAAAAACTATAAGACATCCAAAACTGAAATTTGGCAACAATATAGAACTCGATGCGGGCTACAATATGGTACCACTTAGAATACTGTAGACATACTGTAGCTAAAGTTATGAGACAAACTAGAGTACTGTTTTGCCACCTTTTCATAACTAACGATTATTCTAACCAATTAGCTCGATTGTGGTATTAATATCTTCAGTAGGGTCATATCTCGGGACCACCACGAAATTTTTTCGAAATATGCAAATGCGACCTTATTTCAGTGTAAAGAAAAATCTCAAAACTCCGACCGGTAATAACTTTACGAATATTTAGTCTTTCTAGACGATTCTTGTTCCGTTGGATGCACCTCCTCGAGTTGTACAAGATACTGACTGGCGGTTTGAAAATTTGCAGTGTAAAGTTAATTATCATAGAAAATATGCAAATTTGGCCGAGTTGGGGTAGATGACCGCACAAATATCTCGAGTTGTATAAGTCGTAGAAAGCTAATTCTTTTTTTGTTCGATAGCTGAGTAAAATGCCCAGAGTAAACCACCTTAACATCTAGTATGTGCAGTGTAAAGAAAGTGTAAACAAAGCGAAAATGTCCATTTAAAAATTTTTTTTGCGATTTTCAGATCTTTTGTTGCACCATTGAAACGAGCTTGTTTTTCTACCCACCAGTTTTGATATTTGTTTTTTGTAAAAATGTATAGTACGTGGAAATTTGCATAAATGTTGTTTACAAAAAAAATTTTTTTCGACGCATCGATTTTAAGTAGTGCCGTTGCAAAGAGCGTATTTTGTTGTCCCTGATGCATATTTTTGTTTTTCGAAATATCTCAACGTACGCTAAAAATTTGCATAAATGATATATGCCAAAAAAATGTAAAATTTGCCACATTTTAGTGGCGTTCGTACTATACTTCGAAAATACACTTTTTCAGTAAAAATTTTTTACACCTTCCTTGCAGGAGCTTGAAAGTACGATATTTATCTGAAAATGCCAGGAAATGGCAAAAAGGAGAATATGTTTTTCCTTTTTGCTTGTTTCACTGGCTTAAAAGTTCGATATTAGAGGCCTCCCCATCATTTCATTTCAGCAAAATTCTAACTGAAAAAAACTTTCCATATCCTGAGAAACATATACGCGCCCAGTTTTTTAAAAAACAAAACGTTTTTAAGCCTCTGCGCATGAAATTCACTTGTCTTGTAGCAATTTTTACAATCTACATGATTACTGTATGTACAATACATACTTCGTTTTCATGATAGAACACATGTGATGCTTCTAACTGCATGTATAAAATTCATTACAGGCTTGTACAAAAAAAGTGCTATAATTGACAAGAACTGTACAGAACAATAACCATTCTCTAATACTAGGAAGTGGCAAAAGATGAGTATGTTTCTCCTTGTCCCATATTTCACTGAGCATAATACTATACTTCGTTCGTTTCCGAGAGCCTGGTTTTATACTTACCGTATTCTTGATTCACACGTATTGTTTTTTCCGAGTTTAAAACGCGGGAATTTAAATTTCTAATACGTTTAATGCTAGTTCAAACTTATTTGAAACTATGCTTTAGCTAATTTTACTCAAATAATGTTCGCCAGTCTCTCAAAAATCGCCGTCAACAAAAATTTTCTGTTTACCAGCAATTAATTTTTCGAATTTGTTTCAAGTTGTGTAAATTCGTTGTCTTGCGAATCAGGAATACTGTGGATTTACCACCTGCTTTTCGGAAACAAGGTATATACAACTGCATTGTATACAGTAATGAAAAATTCTAACAAAGAATGGCACATAAGTAATTACAAAGATTCCGGGTTTTTCATTAAACCAAAGTTTTTTCTTCTGTAAAAATCAACTTTAATAACTGATACTGAAATTTTTCAAAGATTTGTCCATTTTTGCGCAGAGGCATTTTCAGAAATGACTAAAAAACAGGGCGCGTATATGTTTCTCAGGAAATGGAAAGTTTTTTTTCAGTTAGAATTTTGCTGAAATGAAATGATGGGGAGGCCTCTAATATCGAACTTTTAAGCCAGTGAAACAAGCAAAAAGGAAATATTCTCCTTTTTGCCATTTCCTGGCATTTTCAGATAAATAAGTTATAGGTACCTATTTATTTATTATCTTGTTTTATTTTACTTCAACTTCTTTATTTTCAATCGTTTTTTGTTTGTTTTTTCTGCTTCTTCTGTTTTCTTCAGTTTGTATTTTGTTCCTTTCCTCTTCATATTTCTAACCTGATTCACCATATCTATATGATTTTTCCAGGTCTCACCGATTGTATGTTTCTAATTTTTAAGGTGGAATGGATAAGGAATATTCTTGGCTTTACGAACATATAAGAACATTAACGTACGAAAAAGCTCCTGATTACGAATTTTTAACCAAAACTCTACAAATGGCGTTGAAAAAGCGAAATTATAGTATCAACGAATCAATGGACTGGGAACCGGGCGGGGTTTCGTTTAATCAATCTTTAGCCGCTAACGTTCAACCCTATGCCGTGCAAATGCACGATAAAAAGAATGTCGTTAATGTTAGGTTACCGGGCGAACAGCATACTGACGTCGTGGAAGATTGAATTTCCTCCCGAAAAATATTCTCAATAATTATTAATTCTTTTCCAAATAATGTTCTCATTAGTTCGTTTTGGAATAAATTTATACTTGGTTTTTTAAAAAGTCGTCCATAAAATTGCTTTCGCTCTGATCCGAGCTAAGCGTTTTGACTTTATTTGTAGGGGCTCAGTCCTGACGCGAATGTATCGTTTGGTTACTGTAATTACTTGAATTTAAGACAGTATGAGTTTATGAATGTTCTATTCTATTAATTATCTGTTTTTACAGAGTGTTTTCAGATAATGACACATATATAGGGACCTTTTACTCAAAAAGATTTGTAAGTACAAAGAGCTGCTATGCGGCTATCAATAAATGTTCACGTGATTTATGAAAGTGGATCTAACGGTGATTTATCGTGTATCTAATGGTGATCTATTTTTTCATTCAGTGACCAACTCGATGACAAATTTTAAAATTACCGAGGTATGAAACGTTTTTACGCTGGAAATTCTCCACATTCGAATTTCGGATGTCAGTGTTTCCGGATGCTTATGTATGCGCTGATTGCGAACTGAAAGCAGTTCGAAACAATCAACTTGGTCAAGTTATTTCTCTTCTGAAGCGGAGCATGAAACGCAAAACACAATACATATGTACAAGAAGAGTTCAATGTCACTTCGGTAGAGAACTATTTTTTTGAGGATGAAGCAATTTTATTTATTGTTATTAGATATTGGACTCGCGATGCTCGCATTTTTAGAGAGATAAATTACATATCCCGTGTTAAAACATATCCTATGCTATAACATACATACTAACATACGGACCACTTTTTTGGGGCTGGGGGTCAGTAATTCCCAAAATTTTGGGGGGAGGGGTCTCTAGGTAAAAAAATTTGATTTTTTCAAGGAAGAAGTCCGAAAAATAGTTTAAAAAATAGTAATTTTTTTCTAAAAAAAACAAAAAAATGTATTCGTGGCGCGAAGCGCCGAGAAAATATACGTTTTTGACAATTTTTTGTTCAAAAATTGACATTTTTCATCAAAAAATTGATACTTTTCAGTATTTTTCCGACCAAAAGTATAGGGGTTCCTACGGCTACCATATGGCTAGCCATAGGATTGGAAAATCCTGGGGGGGCGGTCGCCCAATGGCTAGCCATATGGTCGACGATTTTGGGGGGGGGGGCTTCCCATAGCACTTCCCCCCAATTACATGTGTGGATATGTTATAATATGAGATATGTTATAACGTAGGGTATGTTATAACATGTATATTCTTTAATGTGGTATGTTATGATATGCGACATTCTCTAGTAGGTATGCCTGTATTCGAGTTATCATAGGGAGATAATGAAAAATATTCATGAGGTTTTGAGAAAGTATTGAAGAATATATTAACTTTGAGTTTTTCTTCATGCTTGATTATGTTCATTTAAGAAAACTTTTTTGTTCTAAACTCTGTTCCAATCTTTTTTGGGGAACATAGATCTCAACTAGGTTTAGCATTTGATTCAAAATGGATCTTTTTCAAGTTGATAGCCAAATATTATGCTTACTTCAACAAACTGAACACCTTGTTTCGTAGTCATCTTGATATTTTGTTCCAGATTCTTCCAGAATTAATTAACTTGTTCACACTCAAAAAAAGTGTGACTAATATCATCGCTCTGATCACAGCGGAAACATTTATCTGAAATGCGTATTTTATATTTAGCTAATAATTTTGGTGTTATCAAGATATTGTGTAGAATTTTATACTGAATTTCCTTGCATTTATTACTCGACCCTAATTCATATTTCATAATCCATGCTTTCAGGACATAGGCATGATCTACTCTAAGCCTCGAATTCGATTTTTCAACCACCTTTGGAGTTTCATACTTTTCCTTATTTTGAGCATGTTTGTGAGTATTATCAAAAGTTTCTGGTTAAAAAATTATAGATGATTTTACAATAGAATGTGATTTCATGTTTGCTTTCCACTGCTGCGGTATGGCATAGATTACTTTAATGTAGTCAAACCACGTTATTTCATAATTTCGTTTGATGTCTTCCCAACTTTTCGGTGTCCCATCCTCTCTGTACCAATCAAATAAATAGTTGAAATCACTTCCGTGTAAATTTCCTAAAAACATTGCACTTTTATTGCTTAGGATGAATCTATTGTTGTTTATTCTCTGGCAAGGGCCATTGAAGAATCTACTTCTCGAATGCTGGTAGGTATTTTAGGGATTTGTACTGTTGTTGTCTAGGTCAGATTCCACAAAATCATTTTTAGTTGTGCAGGTATAAACGGGGGAAGCCAAAAGGCGGACAACCGGCGGATCCCCCAGCGCTTTTGGCACCCTGTCAGATGAGAAAATTCGCCTACGTTCTGCGTGCGGCGGACCTCCGAGTTGCAAAATACGACCCCCTTCCTTACTACTAGTGTTATGTATAATTTTTGGACAACAAGGTGTTATGGAAACCAAAGGTTTAGCAATTTAGGTAAATTATTCTTGGCTAAAAATCATTATTAGTCCATCGGGTAAGCGTTAGATCGGTAGAAAGCCCGTGCAATAAGGTCGATCTCCTGGCTATCTCTCCTACCGATTCTTTGGTTTTTTTCCGACTGAAACACAAGTTTTCAAACACTTTGTTACACCTGGAAGTTTGTGTTGGACTCTTGCCATCGTGACAAAACACTATATTGCACACTATATATAGTTTTCACACATTTCACATTATTTTGCTATGATTTGTATGACAGAAGATCATCAAAAAGCTAACAATGATCCATCTACAATGTTCAAAACATTTCATTTGCAAAAAACACAGCCTTTGCTGAAAATTTCAACATCCATGGCCTTCTATGTGTGCCAGTTATGGTTTTACAACTTTGGTGTACACTTAGTCTCAATTCCATCAGAAAATGGTTACATGTTTACATGGACTGAAAATGAAGTGGGTTGTGGTTGTGAAGAAATTTGCTCACATGTAATGGCTTTTATCGATGTAACCAAAGACATTCACTTGTTGATTCCTGTTGTGGACAAAACAATAATTTTACAGTGATACAGTGATGAATTCGATTTTGTGATATTCATTGGCTGCGTATTATTGGGTTTGGATTGTTTGAATACTGCTACTCTTCTGACAAGTCAGAAGACTGGAAGCAAGTAAACATTCAAGGTCGTCATTCACGTCTTCTATTCAAGTTGATGCAGAAAAAGGCACCCGATCATT
Source organism: Romanomermis culicivorax (assembly GCA_963922205.1). Lineage (NCBI taxonomy): Eukaryota > Metazoa > Nematoda > Enoplea > Mermithida > Mermithidae > Romanomermis > Romanomermis culicivorax. The sequence goes on from CAWUHX010000048.1 coordinate 1,027,069, forward strand.
CTATCAATGAAAAGAAAATCGAAGATTTGAAAAAATAGCTGAACTATATTCCAAGAGTATACCAAAGCTTCTATGAAGGTCTAATGGTTGGCAATGTTGTTAGTGATAGCCCCAGTGAAGTAGAGTTTTAACTGTTTTCTTGGATTTTGAACGATTTCTTAAATGTGTGATTATTTTTCTGGTGTTATGTGACTTTGAGTAAATTTTATAATGGAGCAAAGTGTTTTGTGTTCCTAATTATGCAAATGAGGCAAACGCACTTCATCTGTTGATCCGAAATTTTATCATACATTTACTATGACAGGGATAAATCAAACAGGAAAAAATCGCTCAGTTCTGACTTCATTTGCTTCATTTGCTCAAATTGCACTTTTCGTTACATAACACATTGTTTCCCCAGGGTATTCAATGTACACACAGAAAATTCTGAGTGAAATGATACACAAGTTTCAGACTCCAACGAGCTTCTGGACACTGAAAAATTGAATTCACAATTCTCTACGATTTACTGAATCTGCTATGTACAATGTGAAATGGAAATCTTTCACTTTTTAGTCCGAAACCGATGGGTGGGCTACCCTGAAATTCAATTTTTCAGTCCACGTTGGAGTCTGAATCGAGTGCGTCATTTCTATACATGCACGGCATAGAAACCCTGCCTAGAGTGCCAGGACAAGGGTGATGGGGATAGATTTTTTTCTTTCTTGATAACTAATTGAAAGGTTTTTTAACGTCCAGGCAGCAAATTCTTACATCTATATTAGTCAAATATGAGAAACTACTCGCTTAGTCAGCACCTTTTAAAGTTAATGTTATGCTTTTGGAATAAAGTGTGTTCCGTTCGGAAAAATCGTTTAACTACAGCATATTTTTCATTGTTATGACGTCTTTTTCTTTGTTCTTCTCTTACTTTCTTTCGTAATCTTTTTGGTTAATCCTGGGGAATAGAATCTGCTGGGGGTCAGTAAGAATCTGTTGGGGGTCAGTCAAAATCTGCTGGAGTCCAGACCTACGTCCATCTTGGAATTAGCATATAATGTGGGGTATTTGGATAGAGAGCGTAGGAGTTGATTTTTCTCTGCTTCAGTGAGGTTGCTTGAGGTCAAATTGACGTTTTCTTTTAACCATGTGAATGTATCAAAACGGTTCAGCTTGTTCGGCGTAGGAGGGGGTAGTTTGGTGGGGGAGTTTTCTTTTGGAATGAACCCCGAAACTGCGCCAATGCATGTGCCAGGGTAGAGGGTCTGGGGAGTGTCCTGCATATTTAAGACGGAGATGCGTATGCGACTGTTTTGATTCTCTGATATGCAAGCAGCGAAATGGAACTTGGCATTTTGTCTGGCTTTTGGGGTAAATTCGAGTAGGTTGATGTGTAGGTATGATTTGGGTAATGGGACAGTGAATTCAGTAACAGTCCGTGGTGGTAATTCTAATTTTTCATTCAGGTAGGTTCCACCACGGGTAGACAGGGGGCTGTATTCGAGGCCGTCGCAAGGGAGTATGACATCACCAAATTTTACTTGAGACTTTTGGTTGTTGATTGTGTATTCGGAGAATCGGCTGAGGAAATTTTTCCCCAGAAGTACGTCTGCTGTGCAATCTTTTTGGACATGTACCATTATGGTTTCTCGGATAGTTTGGGTGGTTACTGTAACAAAGGTTGTTCCTACGAAGTGGATGGGAAGGTTGTTTGCTGCTTTTGCTTGGACTAATGGGGGTTTCATGTCTAGCTGGAGGGCTTCAGCAATACGAGAATCAATGAGGGAGTACACGGCACCAGTGTCAATCATGCCTTTGGTGAATAGCTTCCCATTGAGTGTAATGGGAATGTGAGGAGTATGTTTCTCAAGTATGGTTGGTGGGGGCTTATTGGAACCAGATTGGTGTATTTGATTGATAAGTTCGATTGCAGGGGTCCTTGGAGTATTGATGTCAACAAGGACGTATTTCTGTTGAGTTTGGGCCCCACGACGATTGGCTAATTCTAAGAGGGCATGACCGAATGAGGGAGAGATGGTCTCGGGTAACCGCCTGTTATGTAAAGGCATTTCGTATGTATGTTCATTGGCAATGTGATGCTTAGGGGAGGGGAAATATTTATGCAAAATAAGGAAAGAATAAAAGACGCCTGCAATGACAACAATGATGATGGCCAGGTTGATAAGGATTTGCAAAGGTCCCTTTAGTAGGTTATTTAACCTGTTAGTGAGGCTTTGGGTAGTACCTGCTATGACGTATTCAATGCCTCGACCGGCACCAGAGAGTGTGTTGCTGATTGCTTGACCACTGCCTGAGATCATGTTGTATACTGTATCAGAATTAAGAGACATTTGGGCGGTGTAGTTAACGAGTTTGTTAACAATGCTTTCGAGGGTGTGGGTTTTGTAGATGTATTGTTTCAAAAAGAGTAAGTTTGTCGATATTGTTGCAAGTTGGTCATGAAAAATTGTTGGTGTGTTGAAGTGGAAGAGGGATAAGTTGGGATTCCATACAATTTCTAAGGGGAGATCAGTGACATGTGGGGATCCTGTTTTGCTGACCCATGTATTATTTTGTTTGTATAGGGCAACATGCATGTGGGGGCAGTCGACAGTTTGGGAGAAAGGGGTCAAATCATTTCCTCCTGGATTGGACAACATAATATCAGTTCCCACAAGGATAGGTAGGAGTTTGTAGCAAGTCCCATTGATTTTGTGATTGTAAAAGACTTTTGACGCATTTACCTGCTTACAGGGCCAGACTGTGAGGGCATCCCCTGTGAATCCTGCTATTATGTCCGTCCTTTGTAGGAATGCACGGGCCCCAAGAGTTGCATCAAGGCGCAAAATTTGCCAGACTAAGTCAAGATGATGTTGTGCCTGTCTGGATAAATCATTCCATACATTTTTGAAATTTTGGATTTTGAATTCCTGAATTTTGTCTGCTAGGTAATTTAGTTTTGCATTGATGGGTTCAAAATTGTCAAAATCGTATAGTGTAGTCGGGGTTTCATTAACTTGTGGGGTTAAAAAGGCATTGTGGTGTGGCGTTTTTTTGTCTAACTGTATGACAATACCTTGTTCGGTTAGGACACTGTCTTGGATTTCGGGGCAGTGGGGGTTGGAAAAGAGAGCATTTTTGATAGAGAAAGCGCCTTGTAGTTTCTCAATGGTCATGTGAGTTTGTGTTAGTTTTATGGGGTACATATTTTTGTATTCGAAAGGGCATAAGTTTTCAAATGTTGTCTCATTCCAAATAATGGCCCCATCAGCTGTTACACAATGACCTGAGGTTGGCTTGCATGACCCCAGGTCACCTAATGTACCTGTCATTGATTTTTCGTTCCATGATGCTATTTGTCCAGTTTCTACGATGACATTAGTTACAGACGTACAATGGTCTGTGCAACACCATGTGTATTCTACGCTTAGGGAGTTGTTTGTTGACCAAAATCCTGGTTTCATTTCATACAATTTTTGACTATTGTGCTCTTTGTCTACAATGATTGCCTTAAAAACATGTGGGGTTAGATATTCCATTTCGGTTTGGTCGAAAATGATGCCTTTTGAGCCAAAAAATCTGGTATTGGTACAAATTTTTCTTTTGTGAATGCTACACTTGTATGCATCAGTTATGTGAGGTTTGGTGGAGGGAATATAGATTTTTCTGAATGTCTGTACTGGTTTGTCTACTGTGGAAGGGGGCATGGATGATACAGTTTTTGGTATGCTGACCGAACGACCACTCAATGAAGTTCCACAGAGTTGGAATTGCGCATGACAGGACGTTGGGATTATTATGCAAAATATAAGACAACAAAAAGACCAATAATAATTTTTATTGGAGGCAGTGTGGTGTTGTCTTTTTGAGGTCAGGGCGATTTGGTTGGCGCCTCGTCCGTGCTGTATAGGCATCGGCGGTGGGGTTGGTTGGTTTACAATCTGAACAGTTTGCAGGATTTGAGGAGTTGGGTTGTATGATCGGGTCGGAATGTGCTTACTTGTTGGGGTAGATAGTAGGGTCTTACGAGGGTGGAATTTGTATGGTTTGGGTGTTAGGCCGTGAAGTAAGGAAAAAAGATTTCGGCCTTTCTTGGTTGGTGGTTCGAGGGTGGTAGGTGAGGCACATCAACGTTTTCTGGGGATTTTGTAGGTAGCGGGAATGGTAGGTAACGGCTTGGGGGTGGTGTCAGTCTTTGGTGTCGGGGGTGGGGACATGCTGCACCAGTCGGGCAGGTCCGAATCAAGGACGTATTCCTCTTCACTGCACCGGTGGCAGGCTGGCATTATAGTTCCTAAAGTCTGCTGGGGGCCGCTATGTATGGTGTGCAGTGTGGAATAAAAAGCGGGGTCATCAATGTTCATTAGGGGTTGGGGTTGCCTATCTTTGATACAATTTTGCACATTACAACTCTGTTGATTGGGGCAATACCTGCTTGTGTGGCCTCTCTGTTTGCATAGGAAACACTGAACGTTGGAATAAGTCTTTGAGATGCAGTGGTCTGATCTATGGCCTATTTGCGAACAATGGATACATCGGCTCTTGCAGTCCCGGGTAACATGATTATTATGAAAACAGATTTCACATGATTTTCCTGTGCATAATGAATTAAAATTTCGAGCTACATGACCAAGTTGTCCGCATTGAAAGCATGTGGGTTGTCTGAAACTGCTGTTGTTTCTGTAACCATTATTGCTACTAAAAGTGTTGTTGTTACTAAAACTGTTGTAGTTACTCTGTGGCGGGGGTTGTGAATTTTGTTTGATCTGCACTTGTTGTTCTAACTGATGCAAAAGGCCTTGTTGGTCAGTATTGTTTGTTAATGAAAAGATGGGTTCGGGTTTCGGAGGTATGAATGGAAGGGTGTTGGATTTTAATTCATTTCTAAGAATTTGCTGTTCAATTTAAGCTGCTTTGTTGGACATTTCTTTTAGGGTTGTGAACCTTCTATACTTAAGTGCTTCCCTAATTTTGTTCTGCATGCCTTCAACAAAAAGGGCTTTTATGATCATTTCTCGTGCGTCCAAATTAAAATTGGGGTAGGCGAGGGTTGCTATATGTTCCAGATCAAACAAAAATTCAGTGACTGTGAATACTGTAGGTTTCACGTAAAAATTATTTGCCATGTAATTGGGGATGTTGGCTGTTCTTAGGTCGTCAATTAGGGTAGGGTTTACTGTATTTTGATTCAATTGTGTCCAGAGAGTTCGAAAATGCTTGGAAAATAGTTCATTTATTTGTTCTCTAACGATTTGTCCTAAATGGTCCTGAGTTTGGTGGGTCATTCTCGGTTTACGTTGGGATTTTCGTCTGGATGTTTCAGTTTTTGCTTCACGCTTGATTCGTAAAAATGTATCACTTAATGTTTCATCAAAGGGACTTTCCAGTTTGGTGTTTACAAAGAATTGTCCTACTGTAGGAGATAGTTGTTACCTGTATGCGATTACTGCTTAGGGTTGCCTGGGAAAAGGATGCACCTTCATGGGGCAGGGAGTTCCAATAGTTATGATAGGGTATGGTCACCAAAATATGTAAAGCCCAGATTTAACTATACTTTTACTTGATCCTAATGCTTGCACTTTACACGGTCCAGGGGGACGCGGTGATAAAAACAATGACGATAATACGACAAAATAATAAGCAAACGCTTCGTCCACGATTGCTTTTACATCGACGATACAAGAATAATGCTTTTTTGCTTCACAAGTCTCGCATAAAAACTCAACACACTTAAATTTTGACAGAATCACGCTTCTCTTCGCTTTAAATACTGCTTCTGCTTTGGCCACTCCCTTGGTTCACGGGGGGTCCATTTCCAAATTCTTCTTCCGCCAATCATTGCTTCTTGCTTCTTCTGCTTCTGTATACTATATGCTCGCCTAGCCACGCCTTCCAATGCTTTTCTCATACCGTATGCTTTCCACGCTTTTATTATACTTGCTTCCTTGCTTACGATGGACTTAACCACGCCTATGTGCTTCCGTATGCTTCCGTATTTATTATGCGTGTGTATACATGTTTTTGTAGGGACCACGGCTACTGTTCCACTTGAGACTGGTGTCTGGGTTGGGGCTTTTACTTTCTATTAGGGCAGGTGTATTTATGGTTTTTGGGGAAAATTAATATATCTATAGAATCTGTATTTTTATGTGGATTCTGGGGGCCAGGTGCCGATGTGCAAATTAATTAGAGCATCTTTAATTGGGTCAATGACAGCTACTGGGGTGTTGGACGATCAAAACAGAACACTTCACATAAATTTATAGGAATGTCTAGATGTGAAGTCCAGACACCCTTGAGACGATAGATTATAAAATGAATTTATATGTAATGAAACACATAGTGTACATTATGTATTTACAAGGATGTGCTAGCATTCTCTTACTTTCTTTTGTAATCTTTTTGGTTAATCTTGGGGAGTAGAATCTGCTGGGGGTCAGTAAAAATCTGCTGCCGGTCAGTCAAAATCTGCTGGAGTCCAGACCATACATGCACAGCATTGAAATTCTGCTGGGGGTCAGCCAGAACAGGGGGTGGAACACAAAATTTTTTTTTGTTCATGATAGCGAAAAGAAAGGTATTCTAACGTCCGAACAGCATATTCTTACAACTATATTAGTCAGATATGTAGAATAATTATCTTAGAATGCACTTTTTAAAGTTATACTGTTACTCCTTTGGGATCAAGTATGCCTTGTTTAGAAAAATTGTTAAACTACAGCATCATTTCCATTTTTATGACGACTTTCTCTTCTCTCTTGCTCATTTTTCTTCATCAATTTCTCAATTATTGCTGGGGGCGTCAAATCTGCTGGGGGTCAATAAAAAGATGCTGGGGGGCAAAACCCCCCGAACCCACCCCCATGTACATGTATGGTCCAGACGCCCCCAACCCTCGCCATGTGCATGTACGGTCATTTCATTTAGAATTTTTATTGTGTACATTGATTACTATTCGAAAAAAGAATTAAATTGCCGACATTGGCTTTGATCACTAAATGCTGATGATCAATTTTCAAATAAATTTTATTGTAGATACTGTTAACCATGCCGATTTTAACAACCAGTATAAAGAAAGAAGCAACTTTTTTGCAATAAATTGAACAACAAATTTCCTGAACTGTCACAGTATGCATACTTTGTAATTCAACTGTTTGTCACGTGCCGACCAATTTTGCCAAATGTCACATGATTTCCATCATGCTGTTATTTTATGTTTTTCGCCACTTTTTATTTCACAGTTACTTACTTTTATTTCGTTTCATTCATTATGTTTCACATGCATTTTTGTGTTTCGTTTTTGATGTATTTTGTTGTTTTCCTTTCACATGTAGGCTGCAGTATGACCCTTTAGTCAAAAACATGCACCAAACGAGCTCTATGAGCTCATGGCCATAATTGGTGCACTACATGCGCCTCTTATCAGTAAAACTAGCGATGTCTTTATGACCCAAAACGGCTAGTCAAGAAGTTTTTATTAAAGATGTTCATATGTTTAGCATGGGCATGAAACTCGTCCCCAATGCTAAACATATTCGAACTGGAAAATGTCTATGTGACCATAGACATCTTCTGCACCATTTTCCTCTGCAGAAGTTAGCTTGGGCGTTGTAAGCTCTGCCCAGGCCATACTAAAGGCCCACCAGGTCCTTAAACAGACCTGTTTTGTTAGTTTTTCACTCATTCTTGGGTTTCACCCTTTGCGTCCGGTTTGTTTTATAGCTTGTGTCCGCCGCCCTATGTTATCTTTAAAAAATTTGAATATTTGATTCTCCCTTGCATCTGTCACCCGAATTTGCATAAAAGCCACCCATCGCCTACCTTATGCCAGGTCTCCACCCATATCTGTATTGAATAGAAAGAGAGTCGCCCCGACCTCCAGTGTTTATTAGTCGAAGAACCGAGTGGACCATCCCTCCCATTTGTCGACCAAATCTGAAACCAGGGACCCATCGCCCTTCCTCACATTGAGTTTTGAGAAGCAGGACTAGGTAAGTCTTTTCAGGGGATTATTGATGTTGAGGGTGTATTTTGGGGAACCCTTGCCTAAGTCAGTTCCCACTTGAGATTTCCCTCAATTAAAAGGGCCCTTGTTCCCCTTGGGTTAGGGCTAAAAAGGGGATATTGGTTTATTATTGGGTCCCCTAAATCAGGTCATTTCTCGAATGACCTTGTCCATCTTTCATACTGAACGGGACCAGGGATTAGCACCCCTAACCTGGCAGTGCTATCCATTACTCTACAGTAGCAACCCCAGGACATCACCAGAGTACCCTATAGGCCTTCAGCCAGTACTAGCCAGGTTAGGTTCCCGAAGTAAAAAGCAGCAAGCCACCCAATGGGGTCACAGCATGTCACTCACAGTGACATGGCCGTATTTTTCTATCAATGGCATGGATTTTCCATCAATGTGACAGATCATGTTATCACATAATGTGACATGGCCCCACTGTTCACTCAATGTGACATGTTGTTTATTTATTAATCATGAGTGACAATCAAGCAAAACTCGCCGAATGGTCAAAATATGAATTATTGTTAATGTGCAGACTGATGCAGGTTTCAAATTGTATAGTGGTATCAAATGTGCTGCCATTTTTATACATATGTCTTTTTTGATTTTTGGTGATCAAGCGATATTTTGTTTGTAATCTGCAAAATAGGCTTATGATGAAAAAATACTGCGATGGGAAAAAATGTAATTTTTCGTTTATTGCAGATCACAGTTTACTGTATGTATTAGCATATGTAACTAAGCATTAAGGACGAAGTGTTAGCCCTCTTCTGATTGGCTGAAATTACAGCCCGCAGACGGTTTTTCGCCTAATGTGTATTTTTCATTAATTTTTCCTTTAAAATTTTCCTTAGGCTTAGGCTTAGGGTACAGCAGCTGCGCCCAAAGGGCGCGGGCACAGTGCTGTTGAGGCTATTCCAAATGAAGCTGTTAGTTAAAACCATTTAAAACGCATATAATGCATTTTTGACATCTTGAAAATTTTGACCAATCAACAAGGGGGTGGTAATTTTGGCTAATCAAAAGAGGGCAGTGGCTAAACAGCTGCGTGGCTGCTGAGCCAAAACATACCCTTTTGGATAACCAGCTGCGCGGCTGCTGAGCCTAAACATACCCTTTTGGATAAACAGCCGCACGGCTGCTGAGCCAAAACATACACTTTTGGATAAACAGCTGCGCGGCTGCTGAGCCAAAACATACCCTTTTGGATAAACAGCCGCGCGGCTGCTGAGCCAAAACATACCCTTTCAGATAAACAGCCGTGCGGCTGCTGAGTCAAAACATACCCTTTAGGATAAACAGCCGCCAAAATAGTTGATTACAGTAAACAGCTCCTATTGTCGGTAGCTTAATAAAAAGTAAATACCTGTGAACACAAATTGTGAAACTGCACGCAGTTCTTGAGATGCTTGCTCAATTTACTCTCAAGCAAGTCAAATTCTCCTGGCCTCTTGTGTTATTTTTCAATTGTACTCATGGTTCATATATTTTTTCAGGATGCCAGTCAAAGTGAATGTCCTGGACCATCGGTTATGGTGATAATTGTGACACTAATGCTGAAAATTGTAAACATTATAAATTATCATAATCATTATGCATAGTTTGAGATCTCAATCATTGTTAATTATCATTGTCACAAAAAATATTTAATTAAATAAATAAAAAATAAAAAATGCACACAACACAATGTAATATGGTGATAGGTTTAAACTAACATCTGAACTTCAGTGCATTCTGCTTGGTGGTTCTAGCCTCAAAAATTTGTGAGTATGGAGTCACTTTTCTGCAAGGCAGAACGACCTCTCACTTTTTACGAAAAAGATCTGATCAAACGATATGATGCCGGTGAACTAATCATCTATTGTGGAAAATCATCCGTGTTGTCGCATTTTTTCCAGCTTTCGCTCATGCACAATGGTGCTGCATATTGCTCAGTGGAGCATGCTTATCAATTTTTTAAAGCCTTTTTTTACAATGATACGGCCATACAACAAAGAAATGGTTATACGACACATGATTATTGTTAATCAACAGAAATTGTTGATGAGCAACCTACAATAGAAATTTCTTTATCATGCATTACTGAATTTACTTAACAAAGAAATATTTTATGCTGACATTCGTTCATCGGGAGTGCGGCTCATTTTTGATACTTTAAACTCTCTTAAAATCTGTAATGTACAGTAACTTAAAGCAAATGTTAAATCAAAAGATAGCCTATTCTCTCCTGTGTAAAATGAATATTGATTTATAGAATAAGATCATTCCAATGTCTTAAAGCTACAAATTCTCACTTTTCTCATAAAAATTCACACAGTGGGAATGTGCCCATTAGATTCAACATGGTAAATAAATTACCCATTTCCCAGAATATTTCAAAAATCATTGATATTACCAGGAAATTATTTTTCTCCAAAAAAATTAGGGGCCGAGCCGCGACGGAGCCCGCGGCATCCCTAATGGTAGACCTCCTGTTATAACTCATATGGATCACTATATCTGTTTCAATAGAAAAATTATTTTTTTAAATGAAGGCGATTTTTTCAAACTTTGGTCATTCATATAATTTGACCAAATCAATATTTTCAAAAAATAAAAACATTTCTCATTTGCATATCAAGTCACAATGATCTTTGCCATCCTGATGTTTGCCCATACGGTGGACACTGTGCAAAAACTTCATGTATCTATCTTTAACCGGTTTCGCTCTAGGAGGGGGGGGGTTAATCAGATTTTAGGAGGCCAAGTATCACACGTTTCATAGAAATAAAATGTATGGGAACAGCGTTTTTTTCCGTACCAGACGGATTTTTTGGGCTGGTACGGAAAACTTTTACCGAGTTTTCCGTACTGTACAGATTTTTTGATGCACAGTGCAACCTAAAGAATGACGATTCTTTTGATTATGTTATAGGATTTCCTGTCTGCAAAGTCATTTTCATGCATTTTAAAACAAAAAATCCTGAAAATTTTCTGGTGCTTCGTGCCAGATTCAAATGATTTATAATTTTGAATGTTAGTTCTGGTTCACGGTTGAAAAATGTCATCCTATCTCGTGGATGATGCTCAATGTTGTATTGTTTCTTGACATAGTTGAAAAAATGATTACGATCGATAACCTATGGAATAAGAATAAGCTAAAAATGCATTTTCCAACATTTTACAAGCCTTGAAATGAAAATTTATCGGTAGTTTTGCCTAACTTTTAATTATTTTCCTCCAAAACTCATGAAATCCAATTGCAAAAGTTTAGAATTGACGCGATTTGAATGAAGTTCGAAAAAATTGTTGTTTGATCGTTTTTCTGATAAAAGTGAAGTAAATTTATCAATTTTAGAGTGAGCAAGCATGTTCCTACTTTTACGACCAATGTATTTTTTGAACTATTATGAAGCAAGTGGAAAATAATGATTGAACGGAAATTTTTTCACTAGATTTCCGTACGGTACAGATCGACCGGTACAGAAAAAAACCTGTATGGGAGTAAACTTGACCCTATAGCACAATACAAGTCTATCTACATTCTCACTTTGATATCTTTCATGTTGTGTAATAACGTTTGCAGCTATTCAAGCGACAACCAACCCTGTAAAACAGAAACGATTAGGAGGCAGCCTGAAGAATCCACTAGTGGATCACCAATGGGATCGGATCAAATGTTTGATAATTTTTGCATTGGATAAGTCTAAAGTACTACCTTTGTTGGTGGCCTGATGAAAAAAGCAATAAACTTTACACTTGCTGTGAATCAAACATAGACTACTCCATAGGGAGGGGTATGAGGGGGTATTACTCCTGCCTGAAGTTCTAAAAATTGATCACTAGATGCCTAATTTTGAGATAAAATGAAGTGTTCAGTGGCCATTTAGCTGGACTACCCCTGCAAATTTTCAACTTTACCACTACCTGAAGAATCTGACCTTGAGGACCTCTCTGATCAAACATTTATAGCAAGAATTTTCCAGGTGGGGTCTTCCGACTTTTCATTGACGAGTGGACATGGGTGGGAAAAAAACAAAAAAGATAGCTCCACAAGCATGTTTTTTAATACAAAATATGCATAATAATCAAAAAGCTGTCTTCAAAAAAATTCAGGGAGAGGGTGGTTGACAATTTTTTACAGGCCTGGGAGGTGTTCAGGGTGTGAGTTGGGAGGGTTTGCCTTCTAAACCCCTATGTGCATGTATGTTGTGAATTCATATAGCCTTGAATCAAAAATGTTCATATTTCAGTTCGGACATAGTTGCCAGGAATTTTATCTTGGCTGAAAAAGACTGGCGAAATACCGATCATAGAATCACGATTCTCGATGTGCAAACATGAACAAAATGCAGAGAAACATCATGAGCGAGCTGATCGTTGATTATTTATATCCACAAGTACGTTCGCTCAATAACTGTAACTCGATATATACATCTTTACTGTAATCAACCATTTTAGCGGTTGTTTATCCAAAAGGGCATGTTTTGGCTCAGCAGCCGCGCGGCTGTTTAGCCACTGCCATCAAAAGAGGGCTAACACTTCGTCCCTAATGCTTGGTGCATATGTATATCCACCAAAGCTGAAAATATTTTTTATGTTCTAAAAAATCTGGCATTTTTTAAGAATTTGATCTGGTATTTCCTGGCAACACTGATGATATTAATCAAAAGCTATTATTTCTAATATTTCTAACCAGTTAAACAGTCCTTGGAACGCGTGAACATTTCGAAATCAATAAAAATGATTCCTCTAATCATACCTGTAAGAGGTCCGACCAGTTGGGGGGGGGAGGGTAAATCCAAAATTTTGGGGTGGGGGTCCCAACATTTGCAAAATTTGGGGGGGGGGGGGGGTCGAAAAACCTGCAAAAAAAGTCGAAGAAATTTGGAAAATTTTCTCAAAAAGGCCAAAAAAGCCACTTTTTTCCTGATTTTTTCAATTTTTCCGAGTTTGGGGGGGGGGGTTGGGTATAGGGTTGACCAAGTGGCACTTATGGAGTTTAGGTGGTACGGAATTTTTTTTTCAAAATTTTTCCAAATTTGCATATTTCCGACTAAAATGATGACGCTGATTACGAATATGCCAGTAGTTTTCCATAAAACCGAATATTTTGACTGCAAACAGGGTGTCCTATGACAAAATTTTGTTACCCAAAATTTGCATATTTGTGATTATGTTATGGGTAAATCGATGAAGCTGATTATGAATATGCCAGTAGTATTGCATGCAATCAGACATATTGTCCAAAAAACATATCAACCTGCAGTTTGTTGTCTAAAAGAGCTTCAAAAATTTGCATTTTTTACGAATTATGGAAAAATCAATTTTTTTTTTCTCTCGAAATTTGGTGAATCGATTACAACAGATATTGGTCACAAATATGTGAGAAGGTTTTCAAGGAAAAAGATGTAAAAATGATGAAACCCAAATGTAGCCATACATATATTGTAATATACTACTGATAAACATCTTTAACAAAAAGTGACTACAGTAAAACAACATATAAAACGATTAAATCGCGGCTTCCGGGTAAACCAAGCGAATATGTTCAACAAGATGATGAAACGGATTATTCGAAAAACGTTAGCCCCAAAGAAACTCGGCCAAGTAATTTGTTAGCATTGCACGATGCGTACCGAAACGACGTTTATTTTTTTCTTTAGCTTTTTGCCACACAGACTCAACATGGTTTGTAGTCGCATGGGTGATTGGGTCAACAAAATTCATAGAATAGTTGACGGTTAAATGCTGGTAACCCATGTTGTTTAGGGTGTTATAAACCCCCCACATGTCAGAAATAACAGTGGTTCCAGGCAAAATAAACTGCTGAATAATTGGCAATAACGTTTGAGAATTTCTTTGGTCAACAGGGACGTAATCAGCTTCATCGATTTACCCATAACATAATCACAAATATGCAAATTTTGGGTAACAAAATTTTGTCATAGGACACCCTGTTTGCAGTCAAAATATTCGGTTTTATGGAAAACTACTGGCATATTCATAATCAGCGTCATCATTTTAGTCGGAAATATGCAAATTTGGAAAAATTTTGAAAAAAAAATTCCGTACCACCTAAACTCCATAAGTGCCGACCAAGTTGGGGGTGGGGGTCCCGACATTTGGGTATAGGGTTCGACCAGGTTGGGGGTGGGGGTCCTTCCCCCAAGCTCCCCCCAATTACAGGTATGCCTCTAATTGCTGCAAAGTTCTGAAAGAATATGTTCAGCGCCCAGCGTTATTACAACCACACAATCACCATGACAGACATTCCCATAATTGGGTTGGGAAGGATGTTGGGGGACCCTATACCCAGCCCTCCCAGACTCGGAAAAATGAGGAAAAATTGCGAAACAGTGCCTTTTTGGCTTTTTTTTGGAAAATTTTCGACTTTTTCGACCCCCCCCCCCAACAGGGTCTTTTTGCACACAGCAACCAAATTTTTTCTGCCAGGTTGCACAGTGCAACTTGAGGCCTGATTGCTCTTTTGATTACGTTATAGTGTTTTCCGTCCGAAGATAATAATAATAATAATAATGTTTTATTCGATAGTCGATTGTAAAAAAGAATACAAAAAAACGATTAGCAAAAAACAGTTAATAGAGAAAAAAATGTAATACAGGTAATGAATTGTAATAATCGACTATGCAGGCGACTGAAGGCGAAAAAACGCGCTGACACAGACGCCTAATTAATTACCCAGTAAAGCTTGTTTGTCTACATTTTTCAGACGGTGCATGAAAGATGTTACATTAGATGACGTGATAATAGACTGGGGATTGAGGAAGCTTGTTCCAAATTTGTATAACCCGAAGTGTAAAAAAATTTTTTCGAATATTTGTTTTACATTTTGCAATGGAAGGTTTATATTCGTGAGGATGTCTTGTTTTGATAACAATTGAGAAAGAAAATAATGTTTTGATTGGCATATCTATGAAACCATAAATAATTTTGTACACATGGCATAAATCAAATAAAATTTGGCGGTATTCTAATGATTCAAGATTTAAAAATTGAAGTCTATCATCATAGTTCATATCCTTGGGAAAATGCAAAAGTTTCTTTGTGAAATATTTCTGTACTTTTTCGACGTTCTTCATGTCCTTTACAAGATGAGGTGACCAAACGCAGCTGGCATATTCTAAAATAGGTCGAACGTATACTTTATAAGCCTTAAGAATCAGATCAGTACATCCAGACTTGAAAACCTTAAAAAGTAAGGCGATAACATAATAAGCTTTTTTAATCATACCTGAAATATGATCAGAAAACTTAAGGTTGTCACGTAGTAAAACACCTAAATCTTTAACTTTTACGTCAATTGTAAGTGGCACATCGTTAAGATAATACTTATTTCTAGGATTATTCCTACCAAAATGAAAAGTTGCATATTTTGAAATAGAAAGAGGTAATTGCCATATGACAGACCATTCATATATTTTATTTAATAAGTCTTGAGTTTCCAGAGAAAATGTTGAATTAAGCATACAGCTTAACATCATCAGCAAATAAAAGAAGTTTCACGTTTTCATTATTTTTAATGGAAGTTAAGTCGTTTATGAAGATAAAAAATAAAACTGGACCTAAAACACTTCCCTGTGGAACGCTGCTTATGACGTCTCCGGCATCAGAAAAACATTGATTAATTTTTACACACTGTGTGCGACCTGTTAAGTATTCTTTGATCCATGAGAGTAATAAACCAGAAATACCATAGTTTTGTAATTTAAACCAGGGTTTTTTTCCGCACGCCTTCATCCGCACCGTGCGGAAATGACCCAAAATTTTTTCCGCACACGAAAATTTTTTCCGTTCGAAGTTTAAATCATTTGAAAAATGTGTGAAATGAGCGAAAATTATAGATTGCCAAGAAAATAATGGAAAGTATCCGTTTTTCTAGCTCAAAAACATTATTTTAGATTGATTGAGCAAAATTAATAGTTGCTGCTGTCATTTCTGTGATTAGAGCTGAAGATTTATAGATTTCAATTGATTCAATTTCTACATTTTTATATTCTAGAATGCTGGAAAATGAGCCTTTTCAACCTTTATCTCTAAAATAAAAGGTTTGCATTTTCAGTCGAAAATCGTGTAGTTTCCCAATCACAAAATTTGTGTTCACAAAGTTCAGAAAACTTCAAGTGAGAGAAAGAATTCATGAAGATCAATATTAAATCTCAATTTTCAACAAAATCCGAACCCATAGTCCGTTTTTTACAAAATGCATCCAAATTAAAGAAGTAACACGAATCAGTACTGTCGTATAAATCTTTAACATAGAGCTCTTGCTTTAAAATTTCTCACTCGAAAAATTTTAAAGGTTAGGTCAGTTCAGTATGCTCACAAATTTTCAGTCCTATATGATATACTGTTTTTCAGAAAATCGTGAAAATCTGAAATACTACTTGCTTTCCACCTTCATTAGTTAGAAGTATTTCAAGAAAAAAAGACTATAATACTGAAGATTACTAATTGATGAATGGGATGAGAAACTTCAAATCATGAAAACCATGCACACTTAACTTCTGATGCGTCACACCAGAGAATTTTTGAACAAAGGAGCTACTGAAATGTTGGAAAATGTATTCTAGAGATAATTTGTAATACTTTCGGTTTAGATTTTTCCTAGAAAAATGATGGTATTAAATAAATGTGTGGAGAAATGTAGGAAAAATCAGCAAATTCATATGAAAATTCCAATTCACACTACAAAGTGACGAGTTTTACTCACTCTAGAAGAGACATAAAGATTGATGGAAACAATCAGGGACAACCGAGAAATCAAACTAAATTTCTTTTTGGCTGTGCTTCAGCTTAATTGTAGTTAATATTATAAATTATTTTCATGGCCGGCGCGGAGCGCCGGAAAAATTTGAGATTTTGACCATCTAAATTGCACCAAAATGCACCTTTTCATCAATGCCAGCAGTAGAAACGCCCAAAGAAATTTCCGTTCTGTGCGGAAAATGCCCAAAAATTTTTTCGCACAGCCCAAAAAAAGTCCGCACTGTGCGGAAAAAAACCCCTGATTTAAACAATAATTTTGGATGAGATACAGAATCGAAAGCTTTGGCAAAGTCAAGGTAGATAGCATCTGTCGGAATGCCTGCATCCAAGTTTTTAGTCAAGTCATTCAAGTATAGTAATAACTGAGATACACAAAACTTTTTAGAAATAAATCCAAACTGAGATGAGTTTAATAATTTATTAGCCGTTAAATGTTTCAGATGCATTTCAATGCGTTCTAAAATGGAAATGAGTGAAAATTTTCAATTTATTTATAATTTTTTATAAGGTAAAGTGGGGCGACTTTGATCAGAGTATGGCATTTGATAACTATTTGAGATCAGCAGGTCACTTTTGCTGTGTAGACAACCTCAGAGGTAGCGAAAATGACCTGCTGATCTCAAATAGTTATCAAATGCCGTACTCTGATCAGAGTCGCCCCTGATCAAAGTCACCCCACTTTACCTTATTTCTCTAATGTGCGGTTAGAACATGTCATTCTAATTAGTGCTTATAAGTTCTTATTATCAAATTATTATGGATAAATGTTTGATCCTGTATTGTTTTTTGACGAATTTGATTGAAAACTAACATTTTCGGTCATTTTTATAAAAAATTTTTGCGATCTTCTTACAAATTTTGATTTTCATGTGATTAAAACGTTTTGAGAGTAAGACAATGCTAGAAATTCTTGCCGGTTGAAAGATCCAAATTCTTAGTCGCTTGCCTATGCCTAGTTGTTGAATTTTAGTTTGTCTGACTGAAACCTTCTGTCTGGGAAATAAAAGGCGGAAAATTTCATTTTCCAGTGTTCTAGAATATTGGAATTCAGAAAAAATTTTCGGCGCTAGGCGCCGAACAAATTGTTTTAATGTTGTCATATTAATCTTTTCATTTTCCCTCCATAACTCAGAAAATTTGGTTTTAAATGCCTAAAACCGACGCGGATTGAATGAAATACAGGAAAACTGATTTGCGATGGTTTTTCCGATAATTTTACGCAAATTTATCGATTTTAGAGTGAGCAACTAAAAATTTGTCTGTACAACCAAAATTTTCCCCCAAGTTGCACATTGCAACCTGGCCTGTGCAAAAAAACCTTCCCCATCAACATGTCATGTTTACCCCCCCCCCCCAACTAGTCGTACCTCTTACAGGTGTTTTCTTTTTTTCAAATCAATCACATGTTTTTTCTTTTTCAAATCAATCTGCTGCAATGCAAATGCAATTGTTCGCTCTTTTTCATTCATTCATCCATTCTAATATTTTAACAGAAGATAAATTCTTACCGCTGTTTTTTCCTCGAAGATTTTTTCCACATGAGAACCTAACCTAACATCTTTTTCCTTATTTTCCCAAAATTTTTCACAATTTTTAAAACGTTTATAATGTGACCAATGATGTTTTTCCGCATTTTAGAAGCATACCCTAATATTCTGATGTTTTTGAAGTCAGTAACATTCAAAAATGAGGAAAAATAGAGAAAATTCTAGTCAGGTTAGTCACATTGAGCTGATCAACGACACAGTGATGTTTCACAACAGCTGAAAGCATATTAACGATTATATTTATCTTTAATTTGTCTGCCTTTAACATTATCGTGATTCTGATTAGACCTATCGATTTTTATTTATTTCTTATTTCGGCGCTGAGCGCCAAAAAAATTTTTCGGGTTTTAACATTCTAAGACACTGGTAAATGAATCTTCGCAACATTGAAATGTAAATTAAAATCAGAGTAGTAGATTGCAATTTGTTTCTCATTTCGGCGCTCGCCGGAAAAATTTTCGGATTTTTATATTTTGGGAAATGAATCTTTGCAAGAAACATTGTCGAATAGAAGCTCTAAAATTACAATAAATTGATGTCTCCAATCTTCATCGTTTATAAATGTAAGCAGGGCCGTGCACAAGAGGGGGGGGGCGGCGGCGGCCGCCCCCTGCCATTGAGGCAGCATGCACGCAGTATATCCGCATAAAATCAACATTTTCTGGGGCTATTGAGCAAAAAAATCTAGTCCGCCCCCCATGAAAAAATTCTGCGCACGGCCCTGAATGTAAGATTTCACGTTGAAAACGTTTCAAAAATTCCAAGCCAGCGACAGGAAAAATTGAGAGGAATGTTGAAGCGTGTCCATTTCCGACAAAATAGTGACTCTTAGTTAATAAAAAATGAAATGAGGTTAATTCAATTTATATAGAAACTGTTGAAGGTTAATTAACAAGTGGAAGTAGATATGTTAACGGCCGCGCCTGATTGAAAACAATAACTATTGTATACTCATGACCGGCGGAAATCGCCGGAAAATTGTGAGATTTTGACCTTCCAAAGTTCACCAAAATGCATCTTTTCGGTTTTGAACTCTCAAAATTTTTTTTGACAATGTGAACCATGCCCAAAATTTTTTTCCTTACTTCCAATTTTATTTCCACAAAAGACCCCATTTTAGGAAAAAACGGTGATTTACAAGATACATACTTGTAGTTAATTTGGGGGAAGATCCACCCAAATTCCAGAAACCCCCAACTAAATCCTGTTATCCCTCCAAGACCCCCTCCTCGCTACTCGCACGTCTGTAAGAAGACGTCCAGTCAGTTGGGAGGAAGATTAAACTCCAAATCCATGGCGCAGGGAGTCGGTATCGGGGTATCCATTCTCTCTGAATTGAAATTCTGAAGGGGTCCAAAAAAAGTCGAAAAAAGCCGGAAGCTTCGAAAATTCTCCTAAAAAGGCCGAATATTTTTTGCCCATTTTTTTCGGGTTGGATAGGGGAAGGAGTCCTAACATTAAGGTACTAGATACGATCGAAAGGCATGGTTTTTTTATTAGCACGGTGCTGATAGAGTTGAGCCTGTGCTTATGAAAATTTTAGCCGTGCTAAAAAAAGTAATACAAATTAAGGAAAGTTAGCGGCTGCGCTAACGGGACTCGTGCTGAAAAGAACCCTGGGGAGAGTCCCCCCATCAACCTCCCTCCCCAATTACAAGTATGCCTGCTCGTAAAAATTTGACAATAGAAGGCCTATTTTGGGCTTTTTTTGACTTTTCCCCAAAATTTTAGGTTTATCTCATATCTGTAATTGGGTAATTGGGGGAAGGTTTGGCAGGGAACCCTAAAATGTTGGAACAATAACATGTATATAATTGGGGGGAAGTGCTATAGGAACCCCCCAAAAATCGCCGACCATATGACTAGCCATTGGGCGACCCTCCAGGATTTTCCAATCCTATAGCTAACCGAAGGGACCCTCATACTTTTGGTTGGAAAAACGCTGAAAAATATCAATTTTTGAACAAAAAATGTTCAAAAATGTCAATTTTCTCGACGCTCCGCGCCACAAATACATTTTTACAGCTTTTTAGACAAAAAATTACTATTTTTTCGAACTGTCTGCTTTTTTGCTAAAAAAATCGAATTTTTTCCCCTCGGAAAAACCTCCCCCCGAAATTTTGGGATCATTTTTGGACTAAAAAATTTATAAAACACGCCCCTGATCAATGAATTTTTGCTTTAGAAGCAGGCTTTTTTAGTCGTTTTAGGGGCCTGGGCCCTTAAAACTTAAAACTTGGAAATGACTCCTAAAATTGTAGGTCTAGGAGCCATTTTGGCTCCTAAAGTTTTGCCTTATTTATTAATGTTTTAGTGAATTCTAGTTATTTTCATTCAATTTTAGATTCAAAGTAAGTGTTTTACAGGCTCTAAAATCATAAAACACCGAAAATTTTCCGGCGCTTTCCTTCATTCTATAATTTTTCGGATTGGTCTGTTCACTGTTTTTCTACAAATCAAACTTTCTGGGGTAAAAAATTTTCGAAAAAGGGAAAAATATGGGATTCGACAACGGAAGAATGAATGCATCTAAGAGGTCAAAATCTCAGTTTTTCTAAATTTTTTCACAACTAATGTTTCGAATATGGAGCCGATTTTGAATTCATAATCGTAATTTACGTAATTTTCATAAATTTCGAATTTAATTTGAATTTTTTCAATCTCATTGAAGCATGAACACATTTTTTATTTGTAAAATGATATGTGCACGTTTTCGACCCTTATGTTTATTGAATAAGTTATCCTCAAGTTGATTTTCCAGCATTTCAGAGTGTAGCGCCTGAAAGATATATGAAACAACAGAAGGATAAGAACAGAAGCTGCATTTTCAAAACCCTATGTGCCCGAAGGACATGAACTCAAGTGCTATTTTACAAGAAGGTTTTGTGCAAAAATAAACGAAATATCGTGTTTTTGCGTGAAATAATTTTCTCTGCACAAAGATTTCTTGGCTGATCTTTGTACATGTAGAAAGAAGCCTGTAACCGAAAAACGGTGTTGGAAATGAAATTTTGAACAGTAATTTTTTTGAACACTGATCAACCGATAGAATATCCATCCATATATTTTAATTATATACGTTCCACAGTGTGTTGCAAGACCATTTCTCGATATTCTTCAATTAAAAATATTTAGCTCCCAAAATTTCAATTTGGCCTATAAAAATTTTGGCCTAGGAGCCATTTGGCTCGTGGTTTCTGAACCAAAAAAAAAGTTTAAAGTTAAGTTACTGTTTAAAAGTAATAGTGAACATTATTTCCGCGCGAAGCGTCCAAAAATTTTCGGTTTTTGACTGATTTTTGCTTTAAAAAAGCCATTTTCCATCAAAAATTAGGTATTTTTCGTCGCTTTCCGGTCGGCTGAGAGGGGCAGCTGTCGGCAAAACCCGCATTGATGCTTTTAAAAAGTATTTAACAGAAAGTAATTTTGTTCTTTTGAGGGGATGAATCCATGCGCATCCCACGTCTGCCGTACCTTGTACTTACAATTTCAATTTTCTTAATCATTTGCGCGTTGTTACGCTCCCTTGAGGTTTGCTTTTAACTTTTATATTTATGAGTTCAGAATAAAATCATTATTATTATTGAGAGCTTTTGAGCATGGCTGTCATTTCGGGAAAATTATTTCGATAGTTTGAGACCAAGAAAATGTATTTTAGCGGGTTCTCGGTCAAAATCTGTAAATTTTCCGAGGCGTCTTGCATGATCACCGTTTTTCCTCGTAGATTTTCTCCACATGAAAACCACGCTGAAGAATTTTTTCTCGGTTTTCCAAAAAATTTCCTATTTTTAGAAGGCGTTAATAAGAAATTATTGTCTCAATATAGAGGATGCGATATTATTTCTCATTTTGAAAAATTTCCTGTCAAAGCTCCGCTATTTAACGAGGAAAATTAATTTGAAGTCAAAAAAATGTCATCCCATTTTGGAGAAACAGCTCCGAAATCCCCCCTCCTAGAAAGCTCGTTTTAGGGAATCGTGAACGCAAGCCAGTAGCCGGAAGTGTTGTGATTGAAACGCATACACTTTCCGGTCCATTAGACTTCTTTACGTAAAAATTCGTCATGATGACTCGCAACGCAGTAGGTTTATCGAGTTTTTAACTAAAATTGCGTGTTGTAAATTGATTTCGAATCATGAAAAGCGGACTTATTGAATGATATTTTTACAAAAAATGCCAGTCAAGCTTTCTTAATTCCATTTGATGTTTTGTAGCAGCTTTTTAGAAAAATTAAAGATGTCACAATAAGTACTCGTATGTAAGCCTTTTGTGTGAATGTAACTAAAAAATATGTGTTGCATTTTGTTACCTAGTGTCGACGATAGGCATCAGACTACCCCATAGGGAGGGGTATGAGTGGGTATTACCCCCACCTAAAGACCTAAAAATTGAATACTGGTTGCCTGATTTTGAAAAAAATGACGTGTTTAGTGTACATTTTGCCACACTACCCCGCAATTTTTTTAATTTACCCCTACCTGAAAATTTGAGCTTGGGGACGTCTGATAGGCATGATTCATGAACCATTTCATCGCCAAGAAGAATTTCGTTTGCTATCATCAGAAAATTTTGACTGATCTAGCCAGATCATGATAAATAGTCGTTAAGTGAAATTTTAGCAGGCAATCTTATAAACTGAGTGTTAGGCCGTATACATACCTCACATGACAAAATTAAGTGCTTCATATGTTTGTTTTATTCGCTCAAATTTCTTTAGATCACTCCTACCCATATATCATGATTTGGAAGCAAACTTATTTTCTTTAAAAGCGGCTAAAAGCTTTTTATTCATTCTTTTGATGGATTTTTCGCTAATGCATGACTACTAGTCTCGCTATTATATCCCACTGGTAGCATCTTCAGAAAAGCGCGTTTCTCTGGCATTTATATTTGAATAATTACTTCGCGCAGCAGCAACTCGAAGATATCTAGTTCTAGACTTTCTGCATTTTCCTTTTCATGTGAAAATCTCATCTTTTCACTAATCTAATCCTTTTGAGATATAAGTACCTACTCGTAGCATAGGTGCCTATATTTTGTGAAAATTATGTTCTTTTTCATACCTGGAGTTTATTCATATTTATTTACTTGCTTTTCTTTTTTTCTCTGACGCGGTATATAGCGTCTCTCTCCTCTGCTTCGAAATTTTATGTTTACTTTCGCCAAATAAATTCCTTGTTGAATAATAAAATGGACACTGAAAAGAAGTGAATAGTTACCGGCTATATAATGAAAAGATAGATGGAGTCACTTTGTTCGCAAATGATTCGACTACATTCCTATTGGTATACAAAGGTTACTATTATTGTAGATTTCACATTAGCTGGAGTTATGCTTACTCTCCTTTGTACAAGACAAGCTTCTTATTTAGCTCATTTTTAGTTTTCGCTTTCTGCGTGTTAAGTGTCCATTGTCCTGTCTCAAGCTGGTTGTTTTGTCTATGGAAATTTGTTTCATTAACTTTTGCTCTTTGAATTTCATCCTTTTCGCGGTCGAGTAATGCAAAGTCACTTTTTGTATCCTACTATTGGGGAAGAATTGGGAGTGGGCATTTTGACCCTCTCACTGTAATCTTCAACTCTTTGGATTCAGAGGATTTGAGCCATCCTTACTTACATTATGGAATTTGCTATGTTGCGATCGTCCAACTATTTCGCATGGATAAGTTATAAAAGGAGCACCATTTCAAAAAATTGAAAAATTCCAAGACGTCCCCATCCACAGTCATACAACAAGGTCCATCGCTCAGCAGTTGGTAAATGAATACAACTCTTTTCGAAGTATCGCATGAGGAACTTGGAGTTGACTGTTCAGTTGACTGTTTTGACTGTTTGTACTGCCTATGATCCCAACCCATAGAAAACATAGCTGCTGATCACCAAGACCTCAGAGCTTCGTTATTCCTTACTTGCATAACAGGTGTAATACACCCTCATATCCTTCCTCCTGTTGTTGTCTTGGACGAATTAAAACTTCTTTCAATGTTTTTGGATTTTGGTTATTTCGACATATATTGTAAGCATTCCACTTCATTTGGAAAGTAAAACATCGACTGAAATGAAGCTTCCTATCAAAAATCAACAAAATCGCCTAATGAATTGTCATTTTTATAAGTTTGAATACTTTGGAAAAATAGATTTTTAGACTGCTCTGCTTTACGTTTAGGTTGTATTGTTGTTTCTCACATAATGCTAACGTTGTGTTTTACACCTAAAGTTTATGAGAAACTTACGCCAATTCTTTCCTTCCATAAATGTAATTGGGGTGGAAAAAGGTGCCCATCAACTTGGAAAACCTGAAAAGGTCGGAGAAAACATTTTTACCTGGAAAACCTAGAAAATTCAGGGAATTTCGATTAGGACTGTTATTATGTAGTTGTTTTTATTGCAAGATAAGCCCAAATTCTTGCATGCTAAGTCAAATTTGCGTTTGAGAAGGTCAAAACGTTGAAATTTTCCGGCGTTTCGCACCGATTTTGAACATTAGTATCATTATCTGCGTTTGGCCAAAGTGCTGTTCTTGGGAAGTCCCCAAGCATAATACTCTTATGAGGGATGCTTTATTTCTTTGTACATGATGCAGTTAAGACGAAAGTCAGAAAATTCTACTTTTCCTTGGTTTTGAGAATTTTCCATCTGAGTTACAGTGCACTGCAAAAATGCGTTCAAAATAATAATATAATCGGAGCAGCATTTAAAAGAGAAAACAAAGAACATTAGAAAAAGACATGAAAAAAGCCAATACAGGACGGTTTATAAATGGGTCCAGAATTTCCTATTTTGCTCCATATGTTCAAAAAGGCTAGTGAATTCACATAATCTTAAATACCTTATTGTTACTAAAGAAAATTATGTGCTGAGGGTGTTTGTTCTGAATGTTGACTGTTCTGCTCATAATTTTTCGGTATCACTTTTAGTTTCAAGTTGTTTTGTGATTTGATTTTCGACTGCATGATGTTCTTCCAACTTCAAATCATATTTTTGAGGAGGTATTTTATACAGCATGACGATATGGTTTGGTACTCTCTTTTTACAAAGTTACCTAGTTCCAAAATAGCGAGTCTCTCAGAATAACAACAATCCAAGAAGTTCATAACATTTTTGTAATATTAGCTAGCGAAAAGTCGTTTTATCTTGGCAGGCTTTAGTTAATAAGATAATACTGTTACTAATCTAGAATAAGTATGTTTTAGTATTGTGCTGAAATTTCATTAAATTTCCGATTTGCGGATAACATTACACTTAAATCTTTGATACAACTGTCTGTTTTGAGCAGAAATTCATCATTAATCCTGTATCCATGTTTCGAATTACTACTGCCAAAATGCAGTTGATGAAACAAAAAAATGTGGCAGCTTGAATTGAATTGTTGAAAGACAAGCAATGTAATACTAAAGAAAATTTATTTTCAGAAAAAATGTAGAGTTCATAAATCACTGAATCTAAAAAATGTTTTGAAAATTTTTGAAAATCAATGTAATATAATTTTTTATTATCATATCTGCTTTATTATTTTATACATGTTTACAGCTTCTGGTCAGTAGTGGGCAATGATAGAAGTTCTTGCTGGTCGAAGAATCTCTATTCTCTATTTTTGGTTAGTTGCCTGATTTCTGAATTTTACTTGCCTTTTCAACCTAAAACTGATTTGATTTCTATTGTTTCAACCAAATTTATGAGAAATGGTTGATTTCTAGATGATGGCTTTGGTTTTTTAGCTTGTCGACCACTCTATTTGACTAATTGAAAACATCAGCACATTGTTCATGTCTTGGTATGAAACTCACTTTTTTACTATCTGAAAAAACAACCTAGAAAACGTGGAAAAGTTAAGGTATTTCATTTTAGAAAAGCACTGGACATCCCGGTGGAAGTGCCATAGGAAACTCCCTAGAAATTTTCTTCCATGTGGCTAGCCAATTGGTGATCCACTCACAGGATTTGCCAATTCTAATGGCTAGCCATATGATAGTCATAGCGACCCTCATACTTTTGGTCGGAAAAATACTGTATAATGTCAATTTTTAAACAAAAAATGATCCAAAAAGTAAAAAAAATCCGTCCTTTTTGGTGAAAAATCGATTTTTTTCGCTTCAGGACTTCTTCAAATTCTGAGGAATCGGTCGCTTGACCCCACTCCTCGGGGCTCCGTTAGATGCATGTTTCTTTTTTGAAGGTTTTTGCACAATGCTGGTCTTTAATCGTTTAACCCATTTTGGACATAGTCTGCAAGGTGAAACTACAATTCCAGTAAATTTGTCGAAACGGTCGTTAGCGCATAATTTTTTCTGGCTGACCTCGTTTTATCAATGTTTCCAATGGTTCGATCATCATTGACCTGAGCATTAAAAATTGTTGTAGACTACACGGTTGGTTAGGTTATTCATGCAAGTGTAGTTAGTTTTAGTAAACCATTTAACTCGCCTGTAAGCGAAGTTGTGATGTTTCGGCATCAGAGAGTTATTTCTCTCTAAAAGCGGACTATTTACCCTCAAATCGTCATCTGCCTTTTAGGACGCCCTGTATGTTTTTTAATATTCATTTGCAGGTGCAGATACAATGATCGCCGCACTTGTATCACGAAAATTCGATCAACATATTCACTTTTTTCTCTGCTATGACCTTTTAAGCTTATTTCCCGATGTGAGCCAATAAACATGATTTTAAGCCTAATGTATGTGGTTTATTTATTGATTCTGTCAAGATTATATTTCCTTCTTTCAATGCCTATTTAGTTTTGGTCAGTCGGTCGATCTATATGTAAATTCAGCTGTTTCGTATGTTGTGGACGTTGGTCGTTATTTATAGTTTCCAGTAACTAGTGGTACTACCCGCTGTAGTCTACTACAGTCACGTTATCAATTTGATCGTGCAGCGTACTAATTTTAAATAGTGAATAAAAACTGTTACTTATAAGGCAAATGCTGTTTTAGAAAGTATTTGATTTATAAACGACCTGTGGGCATGAAGTAGGTTGTACGAGTAATAATTTTGGAGGTAGATGATATTTTTTGTGAAAGTTTGCGTGTGGCTTGTACAACATAAAGTTAGATCGGATTCTCGATTTTTTAACCAATGAATGGAGTTTGAGCGCAGCTCTACAAGGCCGAACATTCAGGTAAAAAATCCCATCTTTCAGACAGAATTTTCCTCCTGTTCTTAATTTCATTGAATCGTATTTTCCCTGTGAATCTGTCTAGTAAATGGATACAGGATTGCCTGTTATTACAATCGGGCCCCAAAAGTTCCTTCAACGACCTTGCTTGTCACCTCTTATATGCAAATTTTGTTTTCTAGGCTATACAAAATGGTCGAAATTGTGCGTTTTAGACGGATGTCGTAAAATTAACTTTGACATATTTAAGAAAGTGTTTTCGATGTGTGTGTGTCTTGTGACCTCAACTTTCTCCGCTGTAGGTATAACATCTTAATCTACACACTGTCACTTCTTGTTTTACGTCAAACTGTACACATTTCGCTCTTTCTGGCTATTAACTGAGAGCGCGAAAAGGTCATTGCTCACCGCAATGGTAAATTTTTAATGACCATCGGTCATTCATTGGGCCGGGCGTCTATTTTTTTCTTTGCAAATGTCCTGTCTTGTCTGCGATATGTTTTGGCGGAATTTTAGCAACCTATGTGGATATTTTCAGCTTGTGGTGCTTTATGCGGTCATTATTCACTTCACTGCTTCAGCGTATTTTAGCTGTTGGTGTTTTCTTATCTCGAGAAGAAAACCCTTTCAAAAGACAGACATTTTCCAGACAGAAACACAACTTGTGGAGTCATTTGGTGGTGAACGTTCAACTTTATTCTGTGAAATTCTCCTCACAGATTTGAATTTCGAGTTTGTTTACTATTTGCATCCACGTAAGATTACTCTCATTTTGAAGGAAAGGATTCTCTGGCCCATTTGGTCGTCTTCCAGAGTTCGTGAAATGAAAACCGGGTACCCGCTACTTATACTATCATTAATTTAATTTCGGTTGCCATCTAAGTATACATATGGTAGATATTAATTTCACTTTGTGGTTGCAGCCGATCCAATGAAAGTTTTCTTACCCTTGGGCATTTTGAAATGTTCCTTGATTGGAAAAAAGAAATTGAAGTTTTTGAATTTTTCGGACGAAATTAACGAAAATATTGTTACTTTGGCTAAAAATTGGAATGACACTTGATTACAGACTCTAATTTTTGTGTTCGTATTTTGCTCTTTTATTTTCAGCGCACGATACGATACTGTATTTTAGTAATGTCGTTCATTATTTTGTGCTGGTCGTATTTTTGTATTCCCACGTGCGATTTTTTCAGTTTCATTGTTTTTACAATGTTTGTCGTTCAGTTGTTTAGTGTGGTTTACTCTTGTAGTGAGCTGTATTGGCTTATAAATCGATTCCCTGAAATTTTATTTTTGGTTTTTTTCGCTCTTGATTTTCTTGTATTTCTTTGAAAAAATTATTTTTTGCCCAATTTTTTACTATTCCCATTTCATTTGATCAAGCTTATAAGTTCTTTGAAATATTTCCGAATGACCGTAGTTTTTCCTGCTCTGAAACGTGTGTATAATTTTTCTGTACATTGTTGAATCTTCCCCATTTAGAAAAACGATTTCTCTCATAATTGTTGAAATTTTGTATAATCGGTTTATGAAATTAATTAATTAATTAACTAACATAAGTTCAAAAAATTTGCCTTCGAAATTATGACATCATGTCACATATTTTTGAATGAACTGCACCAGTTACGGAATTTTCCAAATTCCATTCGATGATTCGTTGCGCGAAGTATTCATGTCGTTGATGTCTTTTTATTTTTTATAATAGTCATTAGAAATAGTTCAAATAGTTCCCGATGGGGACTACCCTCACCGTTCTAAGGTCTGTAGGGCTGTTCGTGCCTGTTCACGTAGCTCCGTCGAGATGTGGAGTGGAGTGGGGGTCATCAGGACTTCTTGGCATCATAAGTCGCCCAAAATTCATAAATTGTGAAAAAATGTTTGCCGTGGAAGTCGGAAAAATGGTTCAAAAGGAAGCTTTTTGGTTTAAAAAACCCTTAAATTTGTATTTACGGTGCTAAACGCCGAATTTTAATCGTTTTTGTTCGAAAATGACGATTTTCTACCGAGTGAAAAGTTTACACTTTTCAATTTTTTTCTAATGTTTGGGGTTAGGGGTCGCACACTCTGCCCCTATAGATATATTATTCGATTGGTGAATCCTGAAAGGTTCGCCTATATATACCACTTCACAATGATATACATGTACATAAGCCCGTACCCAGGAATTTTTTCAGGGGGGGAGAATTCCAACAATTTTTAACATAGACGAAACTCGACCTTGTGAGGTCGCGTAGCTACCGAATGTCAAGCTGAGAAGTTCAGCATGGTGTGCCTAAGGTTGGCTCTGGAAGAATAAATCGACTTTTAGCTGTTTAAGGCTCAACAAATTTCCGAAAATGGATAGTAAACAGATAATTTAGACTACTTATGATCATAATTTATTTTTGAATTGGTAACTAAACTATGAATATAATCATCTAGTTAAATTTAACGAGGCAGTATACGTCTATCATCTGTTGTTACATCCAGATAATAAAAATACCGTTTTTTCCTCGAAGCTTTTTCCCACATGATTAGAATCATACCCAAATCTTTTTCCCCATTTTCCAAAAATATTCCACATTTTTAAAAACGTTTACTATGTGGCCACGAAAGTTTCTTCTGAATTTTAAGATTCTGATGCTTAAACATTCCAGTGCTTAAGGATCCAATAACCTGAAAAATGAGAAAAAATAGAGTAAATTTTAGTTAGGTCAATCACATTAAGCTGGTGAACGACACATTGGTTTAATGTTCTACAACGGTTGAAAATGTATCAACGAAAGGTTTACATGAATTCATCTGAAAGGTTTCCATGAATTCATCTGCTAGTTTCTGTGATTCTGATTATGAATATCGAATGTCATGTATTTCTTGTTTCGGCACGAAGCGGAGCGCCAGAAAAATTTTCGGGTATTTACATTCTAAAACGCTGTAAAATGAATCTTCGCAACATGGAAATGTGAATTAAAATCATACTAATAGATTGTAATTTTGTTTCTCATTGTTTTAGGATATAAAAATTATCGAATTTTTTTATTCTAAAACGCTGGCAAATGAATCTTAGCAACAGAAATTGCTTCATAGAAGCTTTAAATTTACAGTCTGGAGTGAAGTTTTGAATCTTCGTCATTTATAAATGCAAAAGTTCGCTTTGAAAACATTAGAAAATTTCCAAGCCAGCGAGAGAATAATTTAGAGGATTGATTGATGTTGAAGATTAATTATCTAGTGGAAGCTGATATGCTGACGGCTGCGCCTGATAGGAAGCAATGACTATTAAAACTTATGACCGACCGAAAAATTTCGAGATTCTGACCTAAAGTTTACCAAAATGCATCTTTTGGGTTTTGAATTCCTGAAAGTTTTCCCCATTTGAGGAAAAAACGGTGTATTTGCATCATCAGAAAGGATAAGAAATTTTTGTTCGATTTCATTTGGGGGGGGGGGAATTCCCCCCCCCCCCATTCCCCCTAGTTACGGGCCTCTATGCACATGGTGTTATTTCCATTAAATTTAGCTTCGAAACTAATTTTCGAGAATGTTTTGTTTCCGAATTAGGAGTATTGTTCCCTAATTCAAGATTTCAGATTCTAGAGTAGATGTAGATGAAAATTGACCATATTTTGTGATTTTATAAACGAAAAAAGTTCCGGTTCGCACATCCGGAAATGCATGAGATACTCAGTTGGAAACTACTAAGATCTTATTCAACGTTATGCGTTTCAAACATGACGTGCTAATGTATATGCTATACAATTTACGATTTATCTATTTTAAGCTCAGAACGATCAGCTTGATTTAGTTGGATTTAAATCGAATTCAGCGAGCCTACGATCGTTCGAAGCGTAACCAATGGTCAAGTCGAAATTTGAAGCTACTTTTCGAAGTCGCAAGTCATTCTTACATTGAAAATGATCAATGCTTACACCCTCAATCGAAGTGTAACGTTGGAAATCCGCAATTATCTCGTGTGAAAGATATAAATTTCACGCAATATTTTATCGGTCGAAGGGAAAAAAGTTAAGGATAATCATGGAATATTCTTCCGATATGTCGAAAAGCATGGAAAGTACGATTAATCAATCGTTGTATGAATGGAGGACGTTTCGGGACGACTGCAATAAGCTTATGTCTCAACCCAATATGGTAGGTTACTTTGTCAGCTATTTCTTTCATGTTCTGTTCGTTTACTCTTCATTTTAAATTTTCTGTTTGAGTTGGATTGTCCCGGGGCCGAAATTTCAATCAGGGTCTGGACGGGCATATAATAAGCATATAAGTTACATTAAAAAGTATCATGCAGAAAGATTTAGAAATTCTTTTTTCATTAGCTGGGATTTAAACTGCATTAGTGAATTGAAAAAGTCTGAACACTACAGCTTAATCGGAAAAATTATGAAGACAGAGAGATAACCTACCATTCTTTTTTCACACTCTGAAAACAAAATACATCCACGGACAAATGAATTTTTTAGTTTTAGTCTCGTCTGAAAATGAATAACATTGTAAAACTTCTGATAATACAAATAGCAAAATATTGCCAATTTAAAAGAATTCAGGCAACCAAACGAATAACTGGGGGAGAAGAGCAATGAGATACAATAAAACGACTAAGTTAATGATTCAATAGTTTCGATTGAGAATGAGATGCTACTAATTTGGATCGGGCAATTCGCCCAAAATTTTTAACGATTTGAGCAAGTATTACGTTATTTTTATTTATTGTGTATATTGAAATCAATTTGTTTTTGATTCAAAAAATATTTATAATTATATTCTAAATTAGGCTTGCTATTTCATCAAAAACACTAGCTTCAAATGATCTTGCCCCAAACCGAGGCTAGCCTAGCTCCGTGTCGGGGACGGACCTTGGTTAACCCTAGCTTCAGTCATACATGTAATTGGGGTGAGGGGTAGTGCCATAAGAACAATCTCAGAAATCGTAAGCCGTATGGCAAGCCATATGGTGATACCCCCAACACCCTTGAGATTTGCTGATGATATGGCTGAAATGGGCTAGCCATAGGAACACCATAGGTGCACAAGGTCCAAGTTTTAGGTGGAAGATAAATTCCAAAATCACAATATAGCAGTTTTTGTTTGAAAATCAAAACCGTGATTTTATTTTTTCATTTATCACGCCTTTACTGATTCTTCTTGTTTGGCAGCCTTTACTGGTTCTTCTTGTTTGGCAACAAATCAAAGTTGGCTAATATATACACCAAAGCCTGGGTTGCTGCACTGATGACCCAGTCCAGCAAGAAATGAAGGTCAGAAATGAAAAAAATGGGATGATATACTTCAAGAAACTGATTTTGTCTAATTGTCTAGCAGTGCTATATTTTAACAAAAGTCTACTTTTAAGATTTTTCATTGTCATAATACCAAATCAAAGCTTAAAACTCAGTGCTTGATGCTCAGAATTTTTATTTAGCTGGTTTTTTTAAATTTTTTCTCGACCGGTCAATTGGCTCCCTGGGTCAAAATTTTACAGGCAAATCCGAATTTCAAGAAGCCAAAACTGAAAAGTTTGTAAACGAATGCGGGAGTATAAAAACAATGCTTTTTTCAACAAATTTATTTAAAAAACTCTTCAAAATCACAGTAGAAGCCCACATAACAGATTAATCATTTTACATTCTGAATCAAACACAGAATAATAAGGCTCGCATATTAAATCAATCATTAGTCAAATCAATCATCAGTATTATTTTTGCAAAATCCAGGTTGCAATGTGCAACCTTGGGGAAAAAATTTGGCTGCACGGATACATTTTTAGTTGCTGAAACTAAAATTGATAAATTCGCTTAGTTTGATTAGAAAAATCACTAAGGCCCGTATGCCAGAAGGTGGAGTAGCTAACTCGGTAGAGTAAATGGTGAATTATTTCCTGGATTATCTCCAGTTGGCATTCCAGAAAGAGGAGTAAAGAGAAGAGTAGAGTAGAATGAATCGGTATGCCAGAAAGCAAAGTAGGCTAATTCACGGATTGAACAGCAGACTAATCAGTGGGTTATCCTTTTTCGGTATGCCAGAAAGAAGAATAGAGCGTGGACTAAAAAAAAGAGTGGACAACGTTTATTCTTGTCTTTTTCTAAACCTGCATCATGCAGGTATATTCGGTGGAGTAAGACCCATTTATAACGCTATAACTGCGGTAGTCGTTGATTTCATCGATTTTTTGGGAAATTTGGATGAGGAAAACGATCATGCTAACAGCATTCGACGAGTTCTCTTTCGAAGATCAGATTCATTCGAAATGTATAATCATTTTGACTTCTGACTACGATATCGATTTAATAAAGCGACAGTGCATGAATTGATAGGAATTTTGCATAATGAACTGGGAAATTCAACAGAGCGGCATAGAAGCCTGGCACTGGATTTTCTCGGAAGTCTTTAGGGAATTAATTTCAAGCCCTGAAAAATTATCACCTCGATTTTTGTTGCTAATTTTACAAGTCTCAAATTATGTAAATTGGCAAAAAATAATACAACGAATGCAAACAAAATCGATAAGGTTGGCAAAGTATGGTCTTGCAGAGAAAAAGTTGGTAAAGTTGTCTTGTGGAGAAAAGTAATAATATCTGTGAAACCATGATGAACAGCAGAAATCCATTGTGAAAATGTGACGATTTTTTTCTCGTCATTTTGCCACTACTCCACTGGTTATGTACTCCGCCACTACTCCACTTTCTGGAATGCCGAAAAAGAAAATTCGTGCAATAGCCTAATCCGGGGAGCAGCTATTCGGTGGATTGGCTTACTCCAGGGAGTGACTACTCCTCAGATTAGCTTACTCCATGGAGTATTCTACTCCACCTTCTGGCATACGGGCCTAAAAGTTATTTCGCTTGTATTTCATTCATTTGGCGTCAGTTCCTGACTTTTAGGAGAGAATTTCCTGAGTTTTGGGGGAAAAATCAAAACGTGAGCTAAAGTAACTTGTTCGGCGCCTAGCGCGAAAAATTTTGATTTCGAGGTCTTTAAAATGTCGGAATATTAATTTTTTCAGCATATGATCGATCATGATGTTTTCATCATTTGGTGAAGCGTTCAAACATTTTTCTAAAATTTTCGATCTAATATATCTAGAGCCAGAAATTTACCAATTATAATTATTTATAACTGTTTTCAAACATATAAAGCATAAAAAAGTGCAATAGGTATTTTACCTCAAACTTGGATATCGTTAATTAATGCCGGAGCCTAGCATCGGAAGAAATTTTTGGATTTTGATATTCTATAGCGTTGGAAAGGGAATATTTTTAATAGGGATGTCCTGGTGCCACCTTTTTTGCCGGTGCCGGTGCCAATCATACATGTTTTTACACCTATTTATTATGACTCTTGTGTTCTCCTATATTTGCTATTAATGTAAATTATTTACAGATGAGTTCTGGATCGTATGTACAATATTTATTTTTCTGTTTTTAGCAGATTTTATTCTTTAATTTAGTCAAATTATACTTTAATTTTGAAGAATGGCCACTTCTAATCATTCTGCTGTTATATGGAATTTTTTTACTATTTTGACGACTGACGAATGAAAGGCAATATGTAACTATTGTGCTAAAGAAATTAGCCGTGGTGGTCAAGATAAACATGGGTTTGGGCACAGTGGCCTGAAAAAGCACTTGGCGACCCATCCATTGATTAACAGGAAATACTTAGATAAGCAGAAGTCGGCAGAAAAAGTGAAAAATGAGCTCCAAGCAGTGAAAAACAATACAAATAGTGCTAATCAAACGACTTTAGAAGCTAGTTTTATAAAAACTTGGAATAAAAACCATGAAAGTTCCCAAGCTCACAAGACATCACTTATTGCAAGCTGAACCTACTCGCTGGAATACACAGTATTATATGTATAATATTTAAAGTAATTTCTGGTGCCAAAACCAGTGGCACCTGCCGGTGCCAGATACCATGGCACCTGCGCCGGTGCCTGGGACTCTCACTTGATGTTGTTATAGTTTGAGACCCTTTCTTCAATTTCAGTTCATTTTTTCACATTGTTCTAATTTTTAACGAAAGTATCATCAACAGCAGCCAAATTATATCTGACAAACAATCATTTTTATGTTTTTGTTCATTCCAGCTCAATAACAATGATTCTTTGAACGCTCAATCTGGTACAAATGATTGTATGCGAGCATTTGAAGATTTATTCCGCGAAAATATCAGTCTCCTGTATAACGACGTCACCAACGCTTCGATGCATCACGAAGTAATTCCGGCAAATTTTGTTTAAAAAATTATCAATATAGTGTTTTATCAAACACTTGTAGAAGTTACTATAAATGGTACGAATGGGCGAAATTTCAAATTCAGAATATGTTGAGTTTTGGTTGACGAAAATTTGAGATATTCTGTAGAAATTCGAAAATTCGCTTTAACGGGTTTATAAGAACAGTTTTTATTACAGCGGATGTCGAGGGCAGTACGAGTATTAATGCTTACGTATCCATATTCCTCCAAAAATGTTAAACTTGGCGTGGAACTCTGTAACCGAAAAATTTCAGCGAGCCCTGCATGTTAGATTTATGAAATTGAACTAATGTTTTGGCTGTCCGCATGACCGTCGAATCTGCGTCGTTTCTTAATTTTTTATTAACTTACGCGCTTCAGTTCTAGTTATTGACGACATATCTCGAATATTCAGCATTTTCAAAAGTAGTTGTGAATAATTCTTTATGTGTCGATGATCACTAAAAATCGGGTTCAAAATTTTGAAAATGCGGTAGTTATTACCGCTTTTAAACGCAAACGACTATTGTTCAAATCTTAATTTCATGCTGCTTTTATTCTAGAGAGTATCCCCAGAATATCTCGACAGCCTGGAAATGAGGTACGAAGACCTTGTTTGCCGGACACGCGACGTTTTGGTCGAACAGCTTCCGAATTTAGCGAGCGAAGCGGATAGTAGGCTTTCGTCCATTAAAGTGCTTTTAAATCAAATTTGCGATTCAATAAATTCCAGTCCAACTGTTCAGGATGGTAATTTATTTTTTCTTTGACATTCTAACGCCTACCGGTTTTTCAAAAGTGTTAGGCTAATGTAATTTTAATGTGTTTTCAATCTGTTAAACGGATTTCTCACTCTAAGTGTTGTCATATTCTTTATTAAGAATTTTTGTTATTAGTACCTAATGCTCATAATTCTTTCAAGTTTAAGAATAACTAAAAATTCCGTAATTTTGATTTTATAATCTATAAAAACTCCATTCCTGTTGATTAATATAATTTACTTCTTTGAATTCGAACCAAAAATATTTCGTGTCGTGAATGCTCAATCTGCTTTTCTCAAGCTAAATTTGATGCGGTCGTTACCTTGTCCAATATTTCAATAATTTGCAGCTCCCTTTTTAGTGGAAGTTTGTTCATTATTTTAGGACATGCCAGCATCCAAGGTTTCCGAAAATGGTTACAGGTCAAAAGTGATATGCTCAACGATATAGAACACGTGTTAAGCGGTGACTTTGGTTTTAACGACAAAGATCAATTTTTATTACGTCAGAAAGTGAGCAATTTTACAGTGTGTTTTTTCTGTCAGGTATGGCTGCCATGAGCTCTCGAAGCTCGCTTACATAAAGTAAAAGATGTGTATGCGATAATCGTCAAGTTCTTCATTGACTTGACCTTTGACTTCTGTGTTGGATCAAGTTTTGGCATCTGCTTAGAAGCCTAAAGCTTCAAAAAAAATTCGATAAATTTTTTGTTTTAGTTCTGATGAAATTGGTCTTGCGCTGACAGAATATACCATGGGTAGAGTAGGGGTAAAAATGGTGCATTAAATGGTGGTTTACGTAGCACACACGCATAAACTTTATTACTTCGTCTCCCCTGAAAATTAAAGGATTAAAGGTTCTAAAGGATTTCTGAGTACTGAAATCATAATTTTGATACGGAAATTTTTACGCTAGTGAATTCCATATGATGCACATGATCCTGCTCATTTCAATGTTGTTTCTAACCAGGCGGATTTGGTACTTTTGCCATTCTTGGACAAGCGTATGATTTGTAAGTTTTCACTCTAGCCAACGTAAATTATTCCACATGCTTCAACTTCAGCTCGGGTATTATACAGGCGTCGAAAAGAGCTATGATTCTGAATTCCTTTCCTCTCTTATAATTTTTTCTCAAGTCTAACGTATTCTCCATATTTGTTAATTAAGGACGTTTATTTATCAGATCACGTTACACACGAAGTTTAACTAACACCTCGAAATGTAAGGACTTGCCATAAAATCAATGCTAGAAGTTTAGCCCAAACCGTAACATCTTCGTAGTAAGTTCTTTCAGAAGAATCAATGTACAACTGGACGTAGAATATTCACATCGTAAAATATCCACGATTCATACCGTAAAATATTTACATCAGAACAAACGTTTGATATTTTTGTAGATTTTGTCTTATCTCGTTCTGTGTAGAAATTTAACTTGGGGAATGTGATGACCCTGTCTTCCTTTATGAGTGAAATGCGCGATTTTATCTCCGAAAAGTGAACTTTTGTTGCCCTGTCGTCGAAAACACGAACCATGTATTATTTTTTCCATTCTATACGAACGGGTGACAACTTCTGGTCAAAATAATCTTCACAGTTGTTTGTATTTTGAGTCAGTTTTTCCCGACAACTAAAACTTTAGTGTTTTCGCAGAAAAAAGACAAAAATTGCTCGAGCTGCCTAATAAGTAGCCCATGTAATGGAAAATTTTTTCCCGTAACGACCAACTAGTTTGCTTGAATACGGATCAACTTTTTCACTTTTGTAATAAAATGAAGCAATTTAAGGGTTGTGTGTATCTATGCACCTACGACGCTGGTCCGCCTAGTAAGGCCACCAAACTTTCTATGCACATGTACATTAAATTGTATCTACACGTTTTTCTTTGAAAATTACCAATAATTCATTATTTACTGTAGTTATGGATGTGCACACGGGTTACTTGACAAGAGCGCCGGTTTTTATTTACCTGTTTCCAATTTTCCTATTCTCTTCCATCCACATTATCCAAAACTGTTGCAATTCGCTGCTGCTGTTGTTGTATTTTCTTTTTTCTCAATTACAACCATTGACTACTATGTTCTTGGTCCGATGAACGTGCGACACCAAGATCTAAAGACCAACAGCTCTTGTATTTCTGCCTTTACGTCCGGTTGGTCACTACTGACGCACCTTTCCCCTTTCTTCTCGATGATGAATTGATAGCCTAGCCCGGCAGGCATAAAGGTCATGAGCGGCCGGACATTGGTCAATCGTCCATTTTTTATTTACTTTATTGTAGCGGCGCCATTATAATAGTCAGCTGTTAATGCCGTCCAGTATATATATACATGCGACCATGATAATTATGCAAATTTGATGGAAATTTCCAAATTGTACGGACATGTGCCGTGCTTGTTCTTAAGGTTCAGGTTTCATTAAGCATTGTGCTATGGTTCGTTCGTGTGGTGATAGAGAGATGTGAATTATATTATTCTGTAACTTGTCTCGAATACTGGGTGTCTCGTATACTATAAATTGTAAACTTTCCTTTCTATAACTTTAAAAAAGCTCGACAGGATTAGAAATAGTAGGTATCTGCTTGACTGGTGCGAGTAGTATTTGGATCATTCCGGGAAGCTTCATTTTTCTCCATGCGCACCTAGAATTCGTCAAATTTTTCACAAAAAATCATATTATATAGAAAAGAAATGTTAAATGATAACAATATTAACTCTCACTGCAATCTGCACGAATTGCTGATAAGATTAAAGCAAGTAATAATCATTGTGTTTGTTCAGTCTCCTTTCGCCAGTGCTGCCGAAGGCGGAAGCCGGAACTGGTTACCAAAATTATTTTTAGGTCAGTTGTTCGATCTGATCTTAGCATTTTAGTTGACATTCTTTAATAACATAAAAACGTATTCTAAAGCGCTTAGATTTTATCAAAATTGACGTTGAATTTACCGAAAATGATGGATTTATAACTGATCTTTTGGTTTTGCAGCTGTTCGGCCAACGACACTATCTTAATAACTCAAGTTATCAGATCGTAAACACGATTTTTGGCCAAGTTCATGTAAATAAACGCTCAGGATTATTATTTTGTAGAAGTTTGAATAGAAATTTGGTTATAAATCTTGAAAAATCGAATACCTACTACTTTCCATGTTGTTTTAGCTCAGATTTATACGAATTTAATAGGCTCTTCAAACTATTACAGCTGACATGAGAAAGATAGAAAATTACAACCATCCATAATTGTTTTACGGCTTGCTAAATGACTTAGAAGGCTGAAATCGAATTTTGTGGCGTGGTGAAAATCAAGGTGTCTACATTCTCAGGCGCGTCTTCGCCCTGTTGAATTTTCTGATTTTCTTTGCAATTGCTAAACTCATCGTCTTCCGGTGAGTAATATGTCTTTGAATGTTTGACTTGCTAATTTCAAGCATGTTTTGCTGTGTACTTCTCTTTTAGCACGTAAAATTCAAATCACATCTTTGAGACACATTTCTTTTAATTTTATCATTCTCGTTTTTCACTCAGGTTTTATGAAATTTCTATATCGAATGATAGTTTAACATATTAGAAACCATAAGTGAAACTTACATTTTTCGAAAACCTAGCTGGATACAATTATATTTTTCAAGTTTTTGCACTATATTCAATATCAGTATACATTGAATGCCGTTGACTAAAGCACCTCAATAAGACAAAAAAAATGTTTTTTTATTACCTGTGTGCAAAAACCGGTGCAACTTTCATCTATTGTAATTGTTAATATTACTGTATTTGCCGATTCTGCTCTCTTTACGCCTCCCATTAAAAAACAGAAGTGTATCACACGACAACATCGGATTTTTACATCTGGCTTGTTTTTGTCCTTATTCCAACTTCTCACGTCTGTGAATATCGTACTATACTCTAATTTTCCTTTAATATCTTTATTCAACCAATCTAAATGCTCAACTCAAAATTTGCCCCTAACCAACGTATTTATCTGATTTATATGGATGTTGGGCTTGAATGGGCCATTTATCAAACTTCCATTTGATAATGGATGATC
Source organism: Romanomermis culicivorax (assembly GCA_963922205.1). NCBI lineage: Eukaryota > Metazoa > Nematoda > Enoplea > Mermithida > Mermithidae > Romanomermis > Romanomermis culicivorax. The sequence goes on from CAWUHX010000048.1 coordinate 1,067,526, forward strand.
GATTTACCCTTTTCTGAAAATTTCTCATCTCCGCTAATGGCCTTTCGGGTCAAGGGCGATACGAGCTGCCGTAATTGTGCGATAATTTTTTTATTTGCCTAAAATTGATGAATGCATTGTGCCCTATAATTATGTAAATTTGAGGATCGTTCCTTAATACGTTTTGATGTATTTTCATGCAATAGATGCACACATTGCTGGTACGTTGAACCTTCGCTTTTCGGCAAACAAACCATAAGTCCATTTCAAAATCATGAACCGTGACAGCATCAATTTCCGGGCTATTCGAAACTCACTCCCATTTTTGGATAACTGGCACCAAGCGCCAGCGCCACGCCAGTTATATGGCCGAATAGTATTTTAATTGGTCACACGTAATACTGTGCCGTGTAAGCTTTTATTTACGATGACTATTCGAGAGGCAGGTACTTCGCTGTGAAGCACATGTAAATCACGGCTTACGGATGTCTATTGTGTGCTTCATCCCGAGGGATTCATCCTGTATTGTTTGCATTTTCCGGACTGGCAATAATAAAACTATCCGTCATTTGAAATACTATAGTAAGGCGACCCCCCTTGTGAATTAGATAAGCTTTCTGGGTTGTGCTTCTGTTTATGTTCTTGTTTACTCGGTTGGACTGCTTGGTTGCGGATCGTAAACTTTTTTCTATGTACCGCCTTAGCTATGGTCGTTGCTCCCTTGAAAAAGTTATCGAATTTTTAGATTTCATGTTACGAAGAAATCAATTTTCGTTATTTTGATTTTCAAAATCTGTGATTGAATCTTTGTCGGAAAAGTTTTGACAAGATTTACCCACCAAATTCAAATTTCATGCATCGATTCTAGTCTCACATGTTTGAACAGTGACAGGGCAAAAAAATTCTCAAGGCGCTTTTATACTTGTGCTTTCCGACCGAACGGAATGGAATGCAATCGACGGAACTTAAGCAAACGAAAAACAAATTTTCGTTCCGTTCGTTTGGAGGCTACTGTCGGTCGTTTCCCGAAAAATTGCAGTTATCCTTTCCGACCGAAAGTGAATTTTCAGACTGAACGTTTCAACCCGCTGACGATCCACTCCCTTCCGTCGGAAAAAGCAAGTATAAGTGAGCCCTTATGCCACCCTTGGTCAGTCTGGTCACATTCTGTTATGGCCTGGGCAGATATTTTATTTAAAGTAAAACAGCGGAAATTTCATGAATTCAGAGCTAAAAAAGGAAACTAAAAAATGACTAGTGATTGATAAATTTCCATCTTTTCATAACACTGGTTGGTCATTCTTTTAGACATGGAAAATTTTACAGACCAGTTAAAAGGATCAAAATCACATATAGCAGAAATTTTGCTTTTTTGCACTGATTTTCTCATAAAATTGATTTCGTATCCCAGAAATACATCGAATATTGACCCAGGAGTCCTCCCGGATCAGACCACTTGAGAGTCTACGTTTGTATTAGTGGTATCCAAATAGTCGTCATTGGTGCCCATCGTGAAAGTGTTTCACATCGCATTACTTCTTAACCACATTTCTTCTAGCTTTGAAGTTCTCGAATTTTTTCTACATTTTTGATCGCATTCTTCGTCATTTTATGTTTCACTTTCGCTAATGGATGGAAACTTCTTAGTAAGCTAAAATTTTCTGAAAGCTGGCAGGCTTCAGTTAAACAAAACACTTATTTTTCTGGTTTGTGTGCATACGTGTGGGACATTTGCTCTCTTTTTGTTTTATTTTTATCATTTTGTTATCTCGATTTCAATTTAAGCTAGTCTGATTTATAAAATGTCAGTATATATGAAATAGGACCGTCATTGTATGGTAGAGGTTTCATTCCTTTGTATCTGTAGGTTAGAAAATTTATGCTTTCTTGGGACATAAACAATATTTTTCTCGAAACCTAACGTTCTTTGGGTCACTTTTTTTCCATTTCGCCTAGAAAAAAGACAGATGCGGGCCACCTGCAAAATATATATAAAAACCATTTTTCTCTATTGCTCAATCTTATTTAACCAGTTTTTACGTAAACCTAAATTTTCTAGTTTTTCGCTTTTTCTCTCAGACTTTACAAGACGAAATCGACAAGCAAGGTCGCATTCTTTTGGAAGCTTGCCGGAAAGATCTGTTCGGTTCTCCTACCTGCCCAACTTTGGAGGCAATTACAAATAGAAATTTAGAACTAGCAGACGAGAAAAGCGGTACTCTGGCCACCGGTCCTTACGAGAAGAAAAAACGAATTTTTTGCTCGTTAGAGAATCGTTGGAAACGTTTACGGCTTCAGGCTTTGGAGTGTTCGGTTCGTTTGGACGCCTTTCTCAGGCATGACCAAAATGTAAGTTTAAGAAAATCGTAATCGGTAAGCGAAAAAATATAAAAAGTGGTGAAGAGGCGAATACTGGTCATTGTTCAAGGCTTCGCATTTAAATAACTAATGTGCTGATAAAATACTGATATTCTCAAGCACATGTAAATTTCTTTAGTCTGTATTCTTGAAACGAATTTGATCGACATCTGTCTCAATCCACAGCCACGCTTTCGAGTCGATTGCTACGAAATATAGTAAACTAGATGCTATTTTCCTCTTAATACTGACGATTTGTTTTTTCATAATGATTATCGGTCGACAGATTTCAAATACCTACCTACGTTCATCTGAATACTATTCATTTTCAAAACTGTGAATTGTGAACTCGAAAATTTAATATCTCGTCTCGTCGTTGAAGTTTGAACTTTTTCAAATGGTTATGTGTCGTTGAAGTTTGAAATGTCACTTTTTCAGCCCTACTTCAGCCTAGTCAACTCAAGTTCTTTGTTACGAAAAGTCATTAGCATATCGACTTTTCACGATAGGAATTTTTCCGGCGTATTATTATATTGTCGCAAAAACTCACGAAACCGGTCAGGTTTTCACTAAAAATTATTTGACCCGCTTTATTAGACAATAGACGTGTATAGAAACGTGTATAATGGGAGTACCCTAATTTTTTTTGTTGCTTTCGTGATTTGTTCGTTTACGTTCATTTTTTATTCTAGCAATTTTTGCGGCCAAATAGTTCAGTTTCCACTTACGAACCTCCAAATAAAAAAAGCCGGGCTAACAATGATAGCACACTACTACTAGCTAATGAATTATTAATAATGAAGTCTTCAACTCCGAAAGAAGTTGTCGAAAACAAGCATTCGAAACTCGCGGAATGGAACATTATTGTTCCGCTTTACAACGACGCGTCTCCCGTAATAGATGCAGATCTGGATTATAAGCTTGTTATGAACGATTCGGATGATTTTAATGTTGACTTAGCCGATAATCCCGTATGCAAATATGCAAATTCTTGCGACGCCAAATGTAGTAGCTATGAAATGCTGGAGAAAGATCGCACAGCCCCAGTTGCGACAAATAGCCTAGATTTACCTGGTTAGTTTTCGGCTCCTGAATACCTGCTTGAAGACTACTATTTTTTACGAATGTTTTTTTCAACGTATCAAAATAGAGTTATTGTTTACTGTAACAATCCTATTGTCCATTATCTTTTGTCGTATTTAAACCTGCGACTTCTTTGACTAGACTTATATTTTAATGGTTTTTATGTTCTCGTGAATATAATTTTTACCATTTCCAATCGTCTGCCAAATTTAGTTCAAAAAAGCCGCCTTTTGAAGTATGAAACGTTTCATTATTATGTAATTGGCTCTTTCTACCGGAAATGAGAGTGCACAGCTTTTCTCAGTCAGTGCTGCCTAGTGAAAAAAAGAATAAAGTGACATATATTGAACGATAAACTATAAATCATCGTTAAAACTCAATGCTTGCTTGGAATTCAAATCTAAATGTTTATTTCTGCAAAATATTTCAAATGCTTCAGTTTCAAACTTTCAGGTATTTCTTCCGCCATGAATTCAAGTGAAACATCTGATTCCCTGGTTGATAACGGATATTCCAGTGGCGAAAATCATCTACCACATTTCTCAGGAAAAGACTGCGATGAAGTCCCTAAATGCCGTCAAATCGATCAAAAACTGAATTCAATATCTCTGGCCGACGATTACAGCTATAAAATCGAAAATTCGCCCGTCAGAGATTATTATAAAATGTTACCGGACGAAGACATGCTCTTGCTGGAAAATCCGGGGACTATTATAAGTGAAAAAACGAGTAATTGGTTTGAAAATTTCTCGTGCACTAGAGCTGACTGGGAAAGTAACGGCAAGAACGCAGAAAGGACGACTGCTAAAAATGACGATCATAAACAGTCAATATCGGCGGAAATGACCGATAGTATGGTCGTGAACGTCAGTCATTCAAAAGAGAACTTGGCCCAAGAAAATTTGTCGCAAATTTTATCAATGATGGACGAAAGTTGCGACGAATTTCCACACAAAGTTGATTACGCCAACCGATTGGCCATAACCTTGGACGAAAAAATGCGGGAATTATTCAACTATAACAGAGGTAACAATAATTTATCTCTATTCCGAATTTTGCGATCAATGTCTATGAATTGGTGACCGAATACATGTGGTTTAGGGAGTCATCATTGAAGGAAAATTTTTATTTCTTCGTCTAAAAAGCCCGAAAATGGTTCAAAAACATATTTTTCAAAAAAACTGACGTTTTTGACCTTTTCCGTTCAAAACGGACTATTTTCTGTCAAAAAATTGGCCTTTTTCAGTTTTTCGACCCAAAGATAGGGTTTCCTATTATCTAGCCCATTTCAGCCGTATGGCTGGCAAATCTTGAGAGGAATTACCATACGGCCGACGATTTTTGAGGTATCTTATGGCACTCCCCCAGTTATGTATGGATATCCATGTTTTGCAGGCACTACGTGGCGAGCTTTCGCTGGCACTTCTCTTACCAACAGGAGCAGTTTGAAGGTCAGGACCGATTCTTTGAAAAAAGCTCGCGATTCTGAAGACGATCGCACTTCTAACGACGCCGGCAGTGAATTGAGTACCGAAGAAGAAAATCATAACATTCAATTCAATAAAATACTTTCGATACAAAAGTCGCCAGATTTAGTCAAGCATGTTCGCTCTAAAAAAAGGTCTTTGGATGACAGAATGGTGAGGCAATTTGACTTGAATCTATAGAATTTTCTTGTGGAGATTTTTCTATTGAATTCTAAACCTTTGGTAAAGAACAAGGCACGAAATTTAAAATTTCAGCATTTTGATTGCTGGTAGGGATATTTTTGAATGATCTTTATTGCAGGAAAGCACGTGGCATTCTGAATTAGCTTTGTCCGTTAGCGCTGCTCCCGAAACTCCCATTATCCGGTTACGTAAAACGCCTAGAAATTATTACCCCTCCCCTAAACATCGATTATCCGCGCCAACTATGCCGGATTTTCGTTCGCCGATTATTGCTTCATCCAGTCATCGTGATCTCATACGGCGTGACTATGCGTTTTCTCAGTAAGTGTCTGTCAGCATTTTCGTTCGAGTAGTACTGTGATGGCCGAAAATGCAAAAATTCTATATAAAAAATGAAAAACGTCCTTAAACAAAACCCGTAGTTTTAAATAATCCTTGGTTCAATATTGTTAATTAAAAATGTGAACAAATAAAGAAGCCATGAATTAGTCATGAAACAATTATCATAGTCCCACACGGAAACATTTGACCGAGCTCTGAGGTCTAGGGGGTAAAGCGACTTTTTGGGGCGGAGTGTCGTCGATTGGGGCGGAGTGTCGTCGACTTTTTGGGGCGGAGTGTCGTCGATCGAAAATTTTAGGGGTGTCATTAATAAAAAAAAATCGAGTTTTTCACCCAAAAAATCCGAAAAACGTTTCAAACATAGGAATTTTTCTCTGAAAAACTATAAAAATATGTATTTACGGCGCGGAGCGCCTAAAAAATTGACATTTTAACCTTTTTTGTTCAAAAATGACAATTTTTTACCAAAAATTGGACTTTTTTCAGTTTTTTCGATATAAATATAGCAGATCCCAGTTATATCGGATGTGGCTTTACAGATCCTCTACTACTTACTGGTCACCCAAGATTTAGGTGGGCTTAAATACTGAATGAAAAAATTGGAAATTTTCTTTGCTTAAGTTGAAAAATTGATTTGAAAATTAGTGATTGCTGTCCAAAAATGATTTTCAGCCCAAAAGCTTACATCTTTTTGGCTTCTTTGCCCTCTGATGCCCCTTTATGAACAGATCTTACTACGTTGTTATGTTTTGAGACATTTCTTCGGAATTCAAAGGAATATGTCTTGAGACAAAGACATAGCAGTGTTCTACGTTGTTCAGAACTGGACCGCTGAAGTGGGTGCCACATACCTAATCATACGACTAGTCGTATGATTGGCGAATTATAAGTCCTGTATTGACGTTGATATCTTGGTGTTCTCTTATTCCACCCCCAACATGAGATGGATAATGCTTGCTGATGGCAGTTTTAATTTTGAACGTCGTTGGACAGTTAAGGCCCTGTCATACTTCACCGCGCGGCGCTGGTTGTTCTATCCATACTAAAAAGCGGCGCCGGACGGCGCCGCGCGGTACCACCTTTGAAGTATGAATAGGTTTTTGTAATTTTTGCGGCGCCGCGCGACGCTGCCATCAAGTTTCAACTGAACCGAAATTTTCGAACAAGTTATGTGTTCTAAAGTTGCAGCATACTGTTGTTGTAACATATTGTTGCATACCGTGACATCTATACATGTAGTTGAATCATATTTTTCACTTGAATGGTGAATTCTGACACTTGTCAAATTATTTTACCAAACTGATTACTTAATTTTCAATGATGATTTACTAAGAAGTTGATCACTCAATTTTCAATGAAGACATTATAATGTGTAAAAATTATGAATATGCAAAGTAGGTGTGAACATGTTCCTACAGCAAGTGTACTCCATTTCGATTGTGTCTTTATTCCCCCAACGTCCCTTTTCCGCAAATATCCCAATTGTCCGAAAGTTCATATTCCCCGTAGGTCCCGATTCCCCGAATAATGAATAAATTTTTTATTTCCCCTATAAAAGCATTAGTCTCTATTCCCTGAACGTCCCGATTTCCCGAATACTAGGGAAAGGAGATGGATCCACTTTGAATCTGGGTCCTAAACAGCAGGTCCGACCAGACCCAGACCAGATCTGGATCCTGTATATAGCACATATGTGAATGAATAATCGTGTATATATATTCAATTTTTCAAAATCAATTTTTATAAATTGATATTTCTCAGCAGTTTAAGAGCTATTAATCGTTGAAATGATAAGCAAATTGAAGCAAGAGCCCAAAACCTTTAGACTAGGCTTTTTTGCAAGCTTCTATCTGCACCGTGCAGGAATGATTGATTTTTATTTTTCTTTTGCGCTTTTTATTTTTCGATTTTTTTCGTATATCTTTTTCGCATTTTTCGTATTTTGCATTTGTCGAGATGAACAATACACATTTTTTGAGAAGAGCAAAATTCAAAAATAAAAAAGCGGCGCCGCGCGTTACCGCGCGGCGGAGTATGACAAGCCACCGCGCACCATCGCTTATTAGTATGAATAGGACAACCGGCGCCGCGCGGGCGAAGTATGACAGCGCCTTTAGAATCGTTTCTCAGTTATATCATTGGATGGCATTTTCTTTTTCCTCATTGTAGTATATACAGATTAGTGTTAGCAAAAATTTTCAATCCATTTATTACTCAGACATTGCTTTTTCTTTTATTTTAAATTTTTCAGGTCCAATAACGATGCTCCGTCGATTGTTTCCGATAGCAGTGACGCGGAAAGATTGTCAAGTACACCCGGTAGTGTGAAGTCAGAGTACGAATGGGATGATTATAAGGTACTTCACGAGGACATCTATAGCCACTTGAAAATTTTCCTATGCCAAAAGAAAGTGACATCTTGAGACGAATTTGTTTCTCGCGCTAACGGGTCTTTACTTTAGCCTCCAGCGCATTGTGAAGCCGGTCAACTCGAAAATCGGCTAGACGATTCTTTGTTGACTCAATTTGGAGACGATTATCGGAGTTGGATAGGATCGGTTCCAGTCAGCGCCAGAAGTGAAGATGTTGAGTTGCAAAGTTTAGCAGAAGGAGTAAGTTTTCGAATTTCTACTCCTCATAATTTCATGTTAACTTTTCAGATTGTTTGAAATAATCTAAGTTAGGTTTAAAAAACTGAAACGTATTCTGAATTTTTGAGTATTCTCGGAATAATACTTCGTTATTCATACTTATACTCAGCAAATTACTCTAATTTGTTAATTGTTCACAGATGCGGACTAGTTTTCACAAAGAGCTACCCGCTGTGACTCGAAAATTGAAAAGGCGGTTGAACTGGATTACGCGAACGTCTCACAAAAGTATTGATCCAATTTCGAGAAATTCTGTAGGTTCTTGTATAACGTCGTTTATCCTAATCAATTTACATAAGCTTTGAATGTTTTTCTAGCATTCTAAGCGTTGTCAACACGCAATCGACACTTTGAAAAGGTACGCGGACAAAATTAAGGAGAATAACATGATTGTTGATCCGTTGATGTTGAAAAGTGTTGAAGGTAAACCGCAGAGAAACCATAGCTATGAGTATTAAATTTTTTCATGTATTGGAAATTATTTTGGTGCTTTATTTGCTATTTTCTTTATTTCCAGATTTGATGATTTCATGGGAAAATGAGCTTAATCGTCATCATCAAGCCGATCCGTACGCAGATGTTGATTCGATCAAAGATTCTATTAAACAGCTGGCCGGATCCTTGCAGTGTTTTCAAGAAAAGTTGTTAAATTCCTCCGGTGACGACCCTGAGTCCTCGATCGAGGAAACGTTGAAGAAAATTGAAGAGCTCAAGGTAAGATTATTTATCTTTCAGTTGGTGCTTGCAAAATTTCGTAACTCTATCGTTCACTTCTAAAGGAATTACGCAATAAAATTTTGACGGCTAGGAAGAAGTTAAACTCGTTCGAACGTTGTCCTGATTTGGCCAATTTGGATGCCTGTTGCCAAGATGCCAGCGATAAGTGCGTGTTTCAAGCTCGATTCGTTCATTATAAGCAACCATAAATTTCCATTAATCGTCGGAAATTGTTTCTTTTTCTCGTTTTCTCGCATTTAGATCAAAAGCGTTTGTAATCAAAATGTCTTGTTTCGATTTTTCGAATACTTCTATGGTTCAACTATTTGTTTTAGGTCATTTCAGTGTTACATTACGTTTCAATTCTATTTTCAACTCATCTCTAGATGTGAAGTTGAACTTCGGAGCCTAGAAGAACTGAAAAATGTTCTACAAGATTGGAAAGATAACGAGAATGATTTTCGTGATTTGTCATTTCGTTTACGAGAAAGGTTGGCCGATTGCGGAAGTTTCGATTCTTTACTGGACGGCTCGTCTTCATTTTGTAGTAGTCGCGACCCAGAAAGATCAAATAGTAATTTCGATGATTTTAAAGTACGTTAAAAATGAATTATTTCTTACGTGCGAAAATGTTATGGTTTTTGACTTTTCAACGTGTTTGACTCAAAAGGATCCAAATTCAAGCTTGAGCTAGCGGAAATCGGGAAGTGGGTTTTGACTCAAGTCTGAATCAGCTCACTGATTTTAGTCTTTCATTAAAAACTTATTCAGTTTGTGTTTTACGTAATATATAAAAAATTTATATATGTCATGAACGTCTATGTATTTAGAAAAGAGTTTTTGACCCAAATCAAAATATATGTTGGTCATTCAGAAAAGAGTTAATGCCCTTGGAAATCGTAAAAAATGTTTGGCGCCAAGCCAAATAAAATTGGCGCTCAAATTTTCCTTCTTTTCTGTTTTTATTTACTTTTCGTGAACTTTATCAGTGTTTTTTGGGCAATCATTGGCTTATCTTTTTTTAGTTTCAACTAAAAAACCCTTTTCGGACAAAAATTCTTAGGCCCGTCAAAATGTGGACGTCCTTTGGTCTGTTAGTCGTATTTTAAGCCAAATTTTGAGCGGGTTTTTCTTACTGATAAGTGCCACGTTTCGATATAGTAAATCATTGATGTGTAATTAGCGCCATATTCGTCATGGGCATATATGATAAGCAACTTGTAGATGTTACGAAAGTAAGGTATTAGTCAAACAACGACAAAGTTCTTCAGTTCTAAAGATTAGTCGGAAGAGACACAATTTACATATGACTTAGGCGAACTATTTCCGAAAAGTGGCAAGAATTAGTCAGACGCTTGTATTTTCAGCATTTTGAATCGTGTAAATTTAAATGTGTTGGAATCTTCAAATTCTAAAAATTATATTGACCCCAAATGTGTAACTTTTCCTTACGAGATCCTGTTCTTTAATGCCCATATTCGCAATTGGTTTTTACTCCTAGGCCATCAGAGACGACATAAAACGCTGCGAAGAAAGATTGGAACGTCTGGAAAATGTTTATAATAAATTGGCCAAAGTGCAGAGTAACGAATTAACGTTGAAAGACGATCTGTTGGACGAATGTCGACGCCAGTTGGATGAATATCGCGAACAGTTGAATAATTTGACAAAAAAATCGCCCCGCAGTCGACCTACAATCAATAATTTTGATTCATTGTTGAACGATTTTGAAATTATTCCTCCGTCGACTTGTTCTTCTAATTTGCCGTCGATCGATTTCGATTTCGTAAGTTATATTGTGAAATATTGATTTTACATAGCAGCGATACTGACATTATTTAAAATTCAACCGTCACTAAAGCTTTTCGAAAATGTATGCTTTTTGTTGAGATGTTGAGATGTAGGAAGTGCATGCGTTTTGCTGAGATGTAGATAGAGAATCCAAACGTCCAGACATATTGTTCCAATAAAACTATCATCGTGGAATATTTAAAAAATTAGTAGAGCGCAGTGATGGACTGATGGCCAAAAATTTGCCATCGGCCGATGCATCGGCTCTAACATATACAAAATGCAACCTGAAGTTACTACACTGTAATAAATTTAAAATTATTACGAATTATTCACAAAGTTTTACTGATATTTTCAACATTCAATAATTAACAACATTTTCATTCATTCAATACGTCATGAACAAAAGCATCTGTTGTACTATCTTCACTTTGATTGCTGAGTTCACTAGAAGCTTCTTCAACTTCGACTTGTTTTTCAAAGTTGTACTATTGAATCCAATCGCACGTAGGTTATGGTTCAAGAATAAAAGCATTTGTACATTTTTCGGTAATAAGCGGGATCTTTTTCCACTTGTAACATCTTTTGATTTTTAAAATGATCATTCACTAGCTACTTAGCCTATTTGAGCTAATAAAAATTTCATGACAAGCTAAAGAAATTTTTTTCATCATTCACATTAGCTAATTCTGGCTTTGTTGCAGCATTTTTCTTCCAATATTCTAATGGCAAAGAATCAAAGCCTAGTTTTGATTCCGCAATTTATTCCAAAACGATGGCTTTTGCTTGCTCATATGTTGACATTGCACATTTTTCGGGCTCCAGCTCATCTTCAGATGAACTCGTAATGGCTAAATAGTGTCTGAAATTGGTCAGTTTTGTGTAAATGCTTAAATTATTTACATTAGTATTAATTGTGGCTTACTGAGAAAGTTTGGATGATGGGTTTGAAGATTGATTTAAATTTTCGGACCATATTTTCAGAAAAGCATTGATTTTGTCGTTTTTGATCAACAACCATTCTAACCAAAGCTAGCTCAGCTTTGTCTTCTGCTTGAGGATCACGGAAAGCCTAAATTAGGATCAATATGTGTTATATTTAAAATTTCAATCCAACCTTCTTTTTAAATCGACGATCTAGTAAGGATGCCAAAGCATATAGTTTATTCTCTTCAATGGGTTTAAAGTGGGCTCGATCATCATTTCCACAAAAATATTGATTTAATGTTTTTCAACAATTCGTCCTCTAATGAACCCAATGCAGGAAAGTTACCATTGTGAATTGAGTGGCATAAAATTATTAACGATAGGATTCTTTAATTTATGTTTTTCAAAATCCTTTACGCACAAAATCTAGCTTACTTTCCTTCAGCTGTTTCTTCCGAAATACAGGCGTTTTCAGATTCATAGATTTTTAAAGTTTCTGCAAAATTTTTTAACAAATTGACAAGCTGCCAAAACATAATTATCTAAGGTGTGGATACATTATACATGTATTAAAATATATTCTTACCGTGGCTAAAATATCCCATTCATAGCTCGTTAAATTCTTGTTATTTAGTTCATCAATGACAACACAGGGCAGTCATGCCAGATATTAAAACAACCATTTTCACAAAAAAATAATTTATTCGCCAAACTACTGTAAAATCTAAATGTGAACAATCTGTTTTTTAAGCATAAGCACCTGCATTTATTGTAACAAAGTTGCCAAACAATCGGTCATCGGCAGATTCTTTGGCAAAACATCGGCCGATGCCTATGCATCGGTCCATCACTAGTAGAGCGTATGATTGTTTAAAACATGTACGATACACAGGAACAAAAACTTGCCGATAATCAAGCACAGATTTCATGGTTTGGTTGGGGGAAAATGTAAGTGGGAATTTCCTCGAATTCTCCCTGTCATTTATGCATGAATGTAAAACAACGACTCAATTTTTTTCGTAAAAATTTAAATCATATAATTTCAAGTGATTTTCGACTGTGCAATTCGGTAAAAAATAAAATTTTTACTAAAATAGTTTTTTTCTTTCTAGATTTCTTTTCTATAGATTCCACTGACTTTCTAGATTTTTCTAGATTTCACTGCCATCGTTATCTAAAAACGAACAAGAACTAAAAAATGACCTGAACAAATCGCGCCGTGAGGAACAAGAGGATATCTTTGTCGTCAAACATGAATTGAAAGATTCGACTAAAATGGCGAAAAAGCGACGAAAATCGAGGGAAAAAGAAGCTCAAATTGCTGATATCGTTGAGAAACAACATAAATTACAACCCGAAAAGTGATAATTTTCTTTTTATTTTGTTTTTGATTAATTTGCTGCATAATTATTTTCAGAACTTGACGTTTTTGAGATTTTTTTACTGCTCCACTTGATTGGGAAGTAGTTTTGTGCGAAAATTCGAATCAGCATCAATTAAATATTCAAATATCTTGTGAATTTCGGTTCTAACTTTTCAGATTTTGCTTCTTTTAAGGTCTACTTTGCCATCAACTAGTCGTAGTTTCAGGCGAACTTTACTTTATTTCCTGCCCTTACCCATTTGCTTACTATTTCTGCTTATTGGTCTCAGCGTATTTGAATCGGATTTAGCCGGCTGCAAATCAACAAAGTTCTTTTGGCATTCGGGGTTTCGCCTCGATTATATAAACGGTCCTCCGCCCACCTGACAAGTTATTTTAAGTATTCGATTTTTTATGGATCAAGAAAAACTAAGATCGGTGCTTGATCATTCATTATAATTATCTTTGTATGCATACTCAGTGATTTCTCCGATCAGTTACTTCTGATAGTCGTTTAGAAGTGGAACTTAGCAGAGCTTTCAGTTTATATTCTGGTATTAGAAGTAGTGATGATTCTTATTTTGAAGTCAAATTTCATAGGCAGTTTCATTAATTATATGAAGAATTTGAGTATTCAGTTTCTATATACTGCATTATCATATCGAAAAATCAAAATTCACCGGTAGTTTCAACTATTTCTACAGCGAAATATATTTTGAAGTTCCATTTTCCATGTTGATGCCTTTATGTGAATTTTTATGCATATTTTTTGATACATTTCCATTATGTTTTCTATAATATATTGATTGTTGTCAATTTTTCTCTGATCCTCCGCCATTTGAGTTTACATAATCTTTAAAAAAAGTCCTTATTACTGTATTATTTTCAGAAATATGTTTTTCTTGTAAAATAATTTCATGACTTTGGAAGTACGTGGACAGTTTTCTTGTTACACTTATACAAACTTGTTTTTGCTTCTTTTTTTAATTTTGCATCTTTATCGAATAAAAGTTATTTGGTAACGTAAAAGTCTCAATCCTTCTCACCGGCATTTTATGTAGAAATGTATATTTTCAACGAAATTGTCATTTTTAATATGCAAAAAGTATTACAATTATGCAGTTGAATGCCCACTGTAAAATATGGCCGATAAGCACAGTCCGGAAACGATGTTTCGAAACGCACAGTTTTTATGCAAATTAGTTTCGGCTGCGGTTGCCATTGGGAAGAAAGCTGGTCAGATTATCCACTCTACTTTGGGCAGTGATCTAGAGATTATTCAAAAAACGGTAATATTTCTGGGTATGCATATTTTTCAGTTCTTGGTTATTTTATGGTTATTTGGCCATGCCTGATGTATGAAAAAGTTCTGTACTCCTATAATTGATGTCAGCTTTTTATTAAGTGATTATATTTCACTCAAAGCTTTCACTGTAGAACTTTTTATTCAGAAATTTCAGGTTTCCAGTCCCATATCACACACGGTTTACGAAAAAGTCATAAAATACGAATGTTCATGCCAGGTATAAAAATTTAGAAACCGATGTCGCAAAATTCATGGTCAAAATTTGATTAAAAATTTCATTGGCAATTATAGCAAACAGAATTTTAGCTTTTTGAGGCTTAAAGGGTAGGATTTATTGATTTATTCATCAGTAAAAATGTATTTTCTCATATTGTCATTACTAAAGTCCCATAAGCTGTCATTTTCTTGAAAACCGAATCCGCTTAGTATCTTCAGTTGTTTAGTGTAGGATTACATTTTATGCTGTATATTTGCAGTTACAGTATATAAAGACTCGCCCGAAAACATCTTTCGTCGTTGGTACACTTTATAGGTCTGAGACAGTTGTTCGATTTCAATAAGGAAGTTGCGCTTTTTGTGAAACTGACTTAAGGCCGGTTCATACTTCTGCTCGGCGAACAAATTCACCCCGAGCATGCTCGGCAAGCATCTTAGAGCACAGCTCCGGGATGCTCGGCGAGCACCTTGTTCGCCGAGCGTGCTCGGAGTTGGTTCATACTTCGCTAGCAAATTTTTCTCCTAAAATGCATACTTATTTCTTTCCATGTACGAACCATAAAATAAGTAACTTGAAAACATGGCGTTTTTTCCTAACGTCCTTGTAATCAGGGGATCAATCGTTAAGCAATAATTCTTTTTTACGAACAAGCTCAATACGTTCAAATTTTTCATCGTCTGGTAATTTTTTTCGAACAGACATTGCAAAAACTTTACTACAAAAAATGAAATCCTACAAATAAATCTAGGGATTAGAGATGTATCGGAGCTTCTGACCAGCCATGCTACCCGATCCTACACAATATTTTCTGACCCAAAGGATGAAAAAAGACTTGACCTTAGCCGTTATCCAGGATAACTCTGTGCCTTGAAGGTCACGCGTGTCAAAAACCCGCGGGTCAAAAAATTCAGTTGCTCATTTTCACTGTTAGAAGAAAAAACAGATAAAATTTTGTTCTACATGAGATTACTTTAGTCATTATTACATATATTTCAAGAATAAAATTTTCTCTGTAGTTTTCCAATGAAGGTAGGGAATAATATCCTATTTTCTACGGCAATTTTTGCATTACTCAGCCTTGCATGTGATTACTTACTGGGCAAGTGTAAATCTTGGGTCACTTTTGGTTTATTGTGATAAGAAAAATGTTGAATGAAATGACAATGTGCTTTCTCCCTTCAGTGCATTATGACACAATGGTTGTTGAATAATTTTCAGCCTTCACCTTCTGAAAAAGTATGCTTATCGTTCAATTTCCATAATTCACGAAGAATTATCCAACCATATCATGTTGAAATCAAAACTTGTCGAAGTGAAATACTGTTTCAAATTAAGTGTTCTATAATTTCTATTGTATTCAAAAAGTTCTATAGTGAAACTTTTGTGTGAACACCGATGTTGGTCATTCTTTAATTTACATGCACTTAATAAAATGAGACAAAAATAAATCGTGTACCCGAGAGAAAGTTTTCAAGGAGCAGTTTTTGAGATTAAGTAAAAAATTAAATTCTCAACAAACATTATTGCGGCAGACAAGAAGGGCATGCCATCTTTGGCTATCATTTCAGATTTTTTTATCTGTTTCCAATAATGGTAGATCGGATTGATTTTCGTTTTTTGCCTTGAATAAGAGAAAGAATTTATTTCTCATTTCCCTTGTCTCGTTTCATTTCTCGTTTCTCAAAGCAGCAATTACTATTTAAAAGCAATAGTCATTTCTCATTTTCAATGTTTATTTGCACTAAACATATATGTAACATGGCGAGTATGTGCTTATGTTACACTTTATGAACTGAACATATTTTTTGACCCTTGACCTGGTTTGCTAGATGTCTCTAACCCGACCCGTGACCCGATTTGGTATTTTATCCGTCTGACCGGATTCGATATTCTCTGGCCCGATACATGCCTACTACCGACTGATCAGAGCGCCCATAATTTGGCATTGATCGTGCGCGCATTGTTTAGTTTTTGATAAAGTATCCCAGTCTGAGACGCGTCTATACTTATAACATGTGTTGTTCGCCGAGCATGCTCGGAGGAGTTGAAAAAATTTCTACTACCCTGAGCATGCTCGGCGAGAAAATTTTTTGTGCACGGGGTTCTGCTCAACGAGCAAATATTCGCGCGCCGAGCATGCTCGGCGAGCAGCTTGCTCGACGCTGTGCTCGCCGAACATCTCCGAGCACGCTCGCCAAGCATGCTCGCCGAGCAACGAGCAGAAGTATGCACCGGGCTTAAACTGAATCCATGTCACAAAAACTTGAAGAATCGTTTGCAAATGACGATAGTTGTGGGGTAGGTCAAAGTTGAAATATTCGGGAAAATTTTAAATGCTATACATTTGTACAAAAAAGTGATTCTGAATGCCGGAACTCGGTTTAATGCATACATGGCCGGGCCGTGCAAGAAATTAAGTGAATTAGAATTTTGATGTCAGAATGAATTTTTTCACAAGGAACGACTCGCAAAATACAACCTTTGCCAAAAACTAGCTTGTTTGTTCTGAAATGATAGAGCAGTAATCCTATGAAAGTAAGCTCAACACGGGAAAAGTAGCCAGCTTATTACTGTATTCAATGGCAAATTTTCTCTTCCATAAGCGGCAAACAAGACAAATGCAAACTTTATTCAATAACCTGTTTTAGCGGTCAAAACTTCTCGCGTAGCACACAGTTGTCGACGCAGCTCTGGAAAAGTCAGAAGATGATAAGCATGGTGTTTTTTCTATAGTTTCCCATTGTCATGAAGAAATTTAGCGTTTTTCTACAGTGTAGATTTTTCATTCACTGAAAATTTCATATCAAATTTAACCTTTTTTTATTCTTGCTGCGTCTACCATTTTAAAGTAAATGGGCTATAGTAGTATAAAGCAGTGCTCTGTTCCACAAGAACAATCGTAGTCTAATGAATAATCGAATACATCCTGATCAGTCCCCGTCTTGGACAGATTTTTTCAAGTCACACCGTACGATGATCGCCCAGTGATATGTTCTTTAAATTCCAGAGTGCAAACGATCTTCAAACCGTTGCCGATAGACGCGCTCAACTATGCATAGTCGGTAGTCTGAAAAAACGATTTGGCCCAGATTTGACTGTCATCGGGGAAGAGGTATGTGCACTGTGCAGCGTCCCGATATCTTTCCTACAGCAGTGGAAGAATGATTTTACGCTTTATAGGACGAGGAGGATCTACCAGAATTAGATCAAAGCTTTATTGAAGAAGGCTTTGACTTGGAAGTTTTAGATCAATGTCATGTGAAATTCCCCGAATCTTTGACCAGTTTACGAGAAAAGGATGTAAGAATATCTTTTCATCGAATAAAATCAATTTTTTGCTAAAAGGTAGCCATTAGTGAACTGATTTCCAGATTGTCGTGTGGGTTGATCCTTTAGACGGGACGTCAGAGTTTACTCAAGGTAAGCACCAATCTACATTATTCATACAACTTTAAAATTCCACATCAAGAGGTAGTAGCAGCATACACTCCATAATATTTAATGTAAAATCACACACTTTGCTGCACGTTTGAAGTTGACTCTTGAAGGCTCAGTAAATACTAAACTTTATGTTATCCTCGGCTCATTCCTCTCGAGTATATTAGAATTTGACGCAACTCATAAAATTCAAATTATCCAGGCTTTTCAAATTCGATCTAGTTCCGTGATTTCGGTAGGGGTAAAATCCGAATTTTCCGTAACCTTCTTTGAAAGCTGTGTCACGTCGGGGGCTCTGTATGATTGACTCCCTCCATACAGACGCACAGCGTTCTGTTATCTACTCTTCTATCAATCACTGTGTATACATGGTGCTGCCACAAATTCGTGCGCCTTTTAGTCCCTTAATTTTCTTACTTCTTCCTTTCAATCGTTCAATATGCAAAGCTAATTCAAATTACTGTACAAATTCTATAAAGATACATTTCTTTTGTACCCTGTAGTTATTAATTTTTCCGATTTCACACAGCAAAATCAGCTGTGCAGTACATTTTCTAAACTAAACTACAAAGTTGTGATGTGGGGAGGGTCCCACCCATACACGTAACGGGGCCACGAGGTATAGCTGGAGGGTCGGACTATTTTTTTCGGGGGCCGGGGATCACTAATTTCCCATAATTTAAGGGGAAGAGTCTCGAAGGAAAAAATTAGGTCCGAAAAAACGTTAAAAAAATAGTAATTTTTGTCTTAAAAAATCGTAAAAATGTATCCATGGCGTGAAGCGCCGATAAAATTGACGTTTTTGACTATTTTTTGTTCAAAAATTGACATTTTCCAGTATATTCCCGACCAGAAATATGGGGGTCCCTATGACTGTCATTTGGCTAGCCATAGGATTGGAAAATCCTGTGGAGTCGCCCAATGGCTAGCCATGCGACCGACGATTTCTGGGGAGTTCCTATAGCACTACTCCCCAACTACATGTATGGTCCCACCCAACCTACCTCCAATAACAGAATTACAAATATGTTTTCAAGCATTTAAAAAAAGGAAAATGGACTATATGAAACATGTTTGCATCTTCTAGGGTTGCTTGATCATGTGACAGTTTTGATCGGAATCGCCGTTGGTGGCCGAGCGACGGCTGGCGTTATACATCAACCGTTTTACGGGTACAACGATAAATCGGTTGATCCGAATCGCTGGGGTCGCACCATATGGGCCATAAATGGTTTAGGCGCTTTCGGTTTCCTTCCCAAATTACCTCCCAAAAGTGAGGCTTCGGCTTTTAATGACACTATAATAATCAAAAATTTCGTGGTAATGCTGCAGGTGAAAGAATCATCACGACGACCAGGTCGCACTCGAACAAATACATCATTTCCACGATTGACGCCATGAACCCCGATAAAGTACTGAGAGTGGGTGGCGCTGGTCACAAGGTATTCAAGCTAAACTGTTTTCGGATTTAGAGTCGAAGATTACTCGGTATAGTTTCGACTGACGTTGGACGGAATTGAAATCGGAATCTGAATCCGACAGGTTGAATTGAAAACATTCCGAGTATAAGAATACACCTGTTAGGGCTCCCCTGATCAATCGGATACGGGGGATATAATGCATTTCTAGATAGAGGGCGTAGCTGATTTTTCGAAGTTTCGGTAAAGGATCAGCAAGCCTTAAAACATGAGTTTTTGACCGATTTGGCCTCAATTGATGCTTTAGTTTGATATCCCCCTCTGAGGTGGAATTCTGTAGGTTCCCCCAATCTGCTAACTACAAATATCTAGTAACCTATCAGAAATTTCAAGAATATTCTTATTAAGAATAAAAAATTTCCGAAATTACGAATAACAAATTAATCCCAACCAGGCGCGAGAAAGTTATCAGAAAATAATTACTAGTCGAATAAATCAATCTGATTAAAAAATCATAGATTGAAAAATGAAGAATTGGAATTCTCGTAGATTGTGGAAGAATGATCGGAAAGATAGTGATATACTATAAGATTAATCCGTGTTTTTTTGTGCTTGGTTACTCTGCTACTATGATGCTGAATTTTCTTATTTTTTGACTACTAGTGAATTTTACCATGCTGTAAAATTTCAGATTGTCATTGGAACGTCTGAGGTAATATTTTGGGATGAAAATTTGATGACGACTTATCTTGTAGAAAATTTTTTCCATCACTGCCTAGATCTTCCTTCCAGGTTATTTTGCTGATGGAAGGCAAAGCTCATGCCTACGTTTTCGCCAGTAAGGGCTGCAAAAAATGGGATACGTGCGCTCCTGAAGCTGTGCTTTCGACCCTAGGTTAGTTGCGGTATTCTCAAATTCTTCATTTTGTCAAGTATGTCGCCGAATAGGCCAGCAGGATCACGTCATACAGTATATACAGGGTATTTTTTTCATGTTGTAAGTCTACTTACCCATCACTTACTTCGTTCAACTATGGAAATATTTCCATATATGTACATATTTGTGCAAGATTCTCACTCAACGAATCTATAGAATCCAATTTTTCAATCACACCATCTGTGAACGTTCGTCGGCATTCCAAGCAAGACATCAATGGAAGATTCCTTCTACAGTAGGGAAAATTGATAATCCAGTTTTTAGAATATTACTTACTTATCATAAATTCAAAAATTGTGCTATGATAAAGAAATCGATGTCAATCGATAGAGAATAACTATGCTTTAAGAATTTGCAAGAAAAATTTGTCGGACATGATTTCAATTAGATTATAATCTAATGAGAAAATTAACGATTTGTCTATCTTTCCTGTACAACATTTCAATATTTCTTCTCAAAAATTGTTGAAAGGATTCAGAAAAAATCTTGTTGCATTTGTAGCATTTTTCAAGAGATATCCAATGCTAGAAAATTCTCAAAATGTAATTTTTATGTTTTGTATTAGTATGAGTCACTATAGATCACTGTGTACTGGGAATGCCGTCGATGAAATAAAATAAAAATTAAATGTCTAGTATACATACTCGCTATTGCGTATTGTTAGACAAATTTCACTTTCCAAAATCAACCTACTGATTTATTTTATAAATTATTTTCTGGAAAAATGTTTCAAGGCGTCCTTGTTTGTTTAGGTGGGACGTTAACTGATCTCCACGGAAATCGGCTACAGTATACATGCAACGTAGAAAAACCAAATAATCGCGGGGTTTTGGCTACGGCGCCCACAGTTGACCATCAATGGTACGTTGATCGCATTCCCGAAAATGTGAAAAGTTCGTTTTGATTCCTTCACTTATTGTTTTCTTTCTCGCTGCTTTTCTGTTTGATCCATATTTTATCGTTATAAATTTACGTATTTTGAAATTCCTCCAAAAATTCAGTTCGCGCTCCGACCCTGTGAAATGGCCTCGTTTATTAGGCGTGAGCTCGTTGGCTTTTTGGCCATCAGATGATTTTCTTTCTCAGGGCATTTGAGGAATTCAGACTCCGAAAGGCAACCAGTCAAAAAAGTATTCCAATGAGAACTCGTCCTCTAAATAGAACGCGGCCTTAGACCAGCAGGCTCTAAATAATAACCTAATTAACCACTATAATTAAGAATGAAAATGTAGTATTATTTTTCATCCAATTTGCAAAAAAGTTCATCGATCACGATATTGATGTCCGGAATTTTATTTTTTTCTGTTACTGCTTTTTTCCAGGAAATTTTGAAAACTAACGGTGGGAAAGGTCACGTATGATCTTTGAGCGTCTTGAATTTTGGAGATTCTGATAACTTGCCTCATCAGGATTATGTAAAGTTATTGCTTTATGGAAAAATGTTCGAAAAACTATCAAAATTCTATTTTTGTATATATAACTAGTCGGTAAAAAATTCAGTAAAAGCAGAACAGATCCATGGGAAACGGCATTAGGAATGTGATTATTTATGACCTATCAAACGTTTGATTATTCCTTCGGATATTGTGTCCTATTCTAACATCAAGGAATAAATTTTTGTTTATTATTTATTCGTAGTATATTTATATATATCAGATAAAACATCGAACATACACGTAATAAAACAAAGATGATCAGGATCTGTAATTCGAGGAAAACGTCACTATCTGAGCGACGAATGTACCATCCTTCCTGTAAAATTTAAAATTGAACAAAGATTGAAAAATTTCATTGATACAGTCAGCAATCGAGATGTCCATTTAATATAGAGTGATAGATTCAGCGAAAACAAAAAAAACTAGGTTCAATTTAATTTCTCAATGGGAATGAAAAATGCCAAAATCATTGTAAAAACACCATGCTTTGTGAGAGAACTGCGTTGATAACTGGATGCTAATCACGAAATTTCGACGAATTACATGCGGATTTGTTTATAGTCATTTTAGGGATTATAATCTCCTGAAATTTTGTTTGAAATATTTATATTTTAGAGAATTATAGTTATTTTCGTTCAATTTTACGTTAACGTAAGTGTCTAAAATCGAGCTCCGCATTTTAATCTATAACTTCAGATTAGTCCATCCACCGTTTTTCCACAAATTAAACCTTTTGGGGGAACAACTTCGAAAAAAGGAAAAATATTAGGGGTTTACATGGACGAGATGAAGTTGTGTGCATTCAAGAGGTCAAGACTTTTTTTGTAACTATAATTTCGAACACGGACCCAAGCATGTATTCATATCCATCATATAAGTGATTTCCAGAAATTTCAAGTTCAACTGGAAGTTTTTCAAAGATATGAATGTACGAGTTTTTTAAATCGTATAGTGATAAAGACATGTTTTTCACAGGAAATTTGAACCTGATTTTTATTGAATAAGTTATCCCTAAATTCATTTTCCAGCACTTTAGAATGTCAGAATCTAAAAAAATTTTCGGCGCTGCGCGCTGGAAAGATAGGTGACGACGAGAGAACGAAAAAGAAGAGAAGCTGCATTTTCAATGCAAATATCGTTGTTTTTTGCATGCAAAAAAAAATTCTTTTGCACAAAGATTTTTTACCGATCTTTGTACATGTAGGAACAGGCTTGTACCAGAAAACGCTGGTTGGAAATAAAATTTTGAACAGTAATTTTTTGAACACGTATCAACTGATTGAATATCCATATAATTATATACATTCCGCAGAATGTTACAAGCCTATTTTTCGAAATTCTTCAATTACAAATTTTTGGCTCCCAAAATGGAAATTTGGCTCTTAAAATTTACGCCTAGGAGACCTTTGGCTCATGATTTTCAAAGTAAAAAAAGCCTGCTTACAGGTTATTGAAGAAAATTTTCAGCCGTTCTGTTTGCCGCTTACTGACGAAAAATCTTTTTTTTTGAATACAGTAATAAGCTTAGTAGTATATTCTTCGTATTAAACTTACTTTCATGAGATCACTGCATCGATTATTTCAGAATAATGGTGTATAACTACAACTTTTTGGATACAGCTTATTTTGATTCGATGCTTGAGTTACTGGACCGAAATTGAATTATTTTCAATATTTTAGAGCTAAGAGGCAATTTCCTAAGCAAACGATTTTGAACAGTTCATGATGCTAACGCCGTAGATCGTACTATTATTTAACATTTACGATGCAAAACATAAACTCACAGTCGGTCAATGTTCGAAACGAATTGTTGCTCAGTTGAGGAAGCAGACGATAGCGGCAGCAACTCTATTCCGTTTATTGTAAGTACCTGCGATACTGGCGTTGTAGATAGATTGATTTTCAAGAAGCTAATGAAACAACAATGAGCTCGCAGCCTGAAAAATTTGAAATATTTTTTTCTCAATTGAGTTTTGTAGTGTCAAAAAAACTAGTAAAAATGGTCATTTTTCGCCATATTTGAGCGTAGTGTACATAAGTTATCAGTTAGAACGTAAGACCACAGCACATTTCGAATTGATGGCACACACGACATGTCATAGAGTTGAATGAATCAAAAGAAATGTACACAAAATCATGGCTTTCTGTTAAAGCTATCTGCGAATATCCATTCATCGTGAGCAATGTTTGTTTCGACATAGATTTTTCGCATCCCTGTGAAAACTTACTTCCGTATCTGATCGTAAGTTCCTTGTAAACCGCATAGGAAGAGACCTCGGAGTGGATTGCAAGGCGATTGAAGACTGCCGTCATCTGAAGCCGAGAACTCCAAACGTTCGATGAAGTGGTGATCAATCTGACAAGATCATAAATCAACATGTAAGAATAGTGCATCGAACTTCTAGGAAAATTCAAAGTACCGGTCTGAATCATATGGCTTAAAACTCCATGCTCGTGCCAGAATCAGGCTCCTTTTTTAAATTTTGGTAAAATTTATATAAATTTCTTAGAAATATAAATTTTGCAGGGATACCAATTGGTGGGTGTCACGCGCACTATGTCGTGGATGTGTGGTCACTTCGTGGAAGGACCGAAGCTGCACCGGTTGGTCGCTATTCGTGTCACGAGCCAGACAAGCTAGCTACCTTTGAGGCACCAAGTTGAAACTTTAGACAACAAACCAAAGGCAGATACAAAGGCAAGAGAATTGGATCTCTCTTCGTATAGATGCTCATTCCCAATCACGATATCCTCTCTGTCAGTAATTTTGTGAATCAGAAATTTCATCCATTGGTCAGGATAGGCCACGATGGTCAAGCTCTTATTGTTCACCGCTTCACCACTATTAATATTGACGACAGTTTTAACATATGTGCAGAATATTTGATTTCAACTATTCATAGTTTACAGTAAAATTCTTCATCGTAGATTGTAATTGTAAAACAGGTTCAATTTTTTTCCGATTCCTTGTATTTTAAACTTTTACCAAAAAATTCAGACTTTTCTGATTCCTTACTACTGCCCATTTAATTGAACTTATAAACGCTGCGGCAACCAAAAAGTAGATATTTGACATGCAATTTGCACATGGTGGAAACCCTCTTACTGTATAAAGAGAACTGAATTATTTCATTGCAATGGAGAGGTCAAAGTGATATAAAAACATCATGCTCATCTACTTTTGACTTGGTTAGAACTGTGTCGACCCCCGAGTGCCACTTGATAAATGTTTACCATTAACCAGACAATGAAAGGAAGCTGTTCTGTTTGCGAAAAATAAAGAAAAATTTCTTCATTAGTTACAGTAATAAGCCTACCTACTAGTTTTTTCTGTATCGAACTTATTTTGATGGAGTATCCATCATTTCAAAATAGAGTAGTATTACTCTGAAGTTTGACGTTCTGAAAGAGAATTTCACTTTCTCGTTTGAAAGTTGCCCAACATATTTTTAGGTACTGCAAATTTT
This sequence comes from Romanomermis culicivorax, assembly GCA_963922205.1. Classification (NCBI taxonomy): domain Eukaryota; kingdom Metazoa; phylum Nematoda; class Enoplea; order Mermithida; family Mermithidae; genus Romanomermis; species Romanomermis culicivorax. Next base: position 1,092,626 of record CAWUHX010000048.1, read on the forward strand.
AATCTCACAATCTAGGAGTTGATCCAAGCACGGATGCCTGATGATTCCACTTGCTCAAATTACACTAACCTCTTCCACAAAGTAAGGTATCCGAGCGCACTTTAACGCGAATATCAGATCTGCCCGAGTCGAAGATTCGATCTTTTTCAAAAAAATCGACCTAACGGCCGTTTTCACCGGGCACCGGATATCGAAGTCTCGAAAAGGCATCGTTTGGGTTTGATACTGTTCCGATGCGAAAATATTCGACGTCTTCGCCGTCGAAGCCCCGACGTCTTCTTTTTCCAAGATAAGAATATCGAAATCGTCGTCTTCACCGGCGACGCTGTTGATGTTGGGCCGCGGCGCCACGGTCTGCGGGTGTAAAAACGGTGATGGCACGACGCTCGTCCTCAATGGCAGCGGCGTCGTCGCTGAAGGAACGGGCACGCGATTGGGTGCTAAAAGTGAATTTTATCGGAAAAAGACACCATTCGATTCTTCAAGTTTTTTATAAAATGCTGTTGATCGAAAAATGACAAAAAATTGGTACTGACATCGAACTATTTTACGCATAGCTTATACTGCAGAAGTTTTGCTCAAAAAATTGTCAAAACTTAGTTGAGTGCGCTCACAAATTCATCGGGTTCATCACAACATCACGAAAAACATGAAATGGTACTTGCTTTCCACTTTTATTATTCAGAAACATTTCAAGAAAAATAGGCTTTTACTCTTCATAGATGTGTTTCACTCACTAAGAATGAGTTTTAGTGTTCAATTCGAAATATTGATCTATTCTGTAAAATTCACTTTAATATGAATTACGACCTTATGACGTTTGGAGTGAACAGTATTATACAGGATGAGTGAAAAAAGTAATCTATCTTACTTTTAAAAATTCTGTCCTAACTCGTACCCCATTTTTTGAAATGAGCCTCGCTAAAAGATGTTCATGTAAATAATAAACAACTGATCTACTGAATCGCCTTTATTCTAAAATTGACCGTAGTAACCTTACAACTCGAAAAAATAAAATTTTGCGATACATCGTGATCATCTACCAACGGATTTCTTGGGATATTTTTGCATCCCGAGATGCCATTAAAAACGAAAAAAATTTAGTCAGCAATTGCAGTAATTTAAGTTCACTACTCGATTAAAGGATTTGTTCTAATTTTTTTCCAGGCACAATTGAAAACATGCCCAAAATATTCTGAAATGTGAGCTGCTCATCCATCTATTTACAGTAAAATGAACATAGTGTTGTATGGGTCAGTAGGTTTATCCTCTACTGGCGGCCCAAGGCCCAACTATTTATACACGAAAAAGACGCTCACATAAAATTTACATAGCCCGCCGTGGGCGAAAAACAACACACCAAAAATTGTGGGCAGAATTTGCCTGCCCAAAAACACGTGCATGTGCACCAGCATGATGTGCACGAGCAAATACATCACTGTTCCCTTCTTGAAATCTCTTCAACCGGGCGAAAATCGTCGGGGAGCATGGCTGCGGGTTGAACATGTGGAGCATGGTAATTTGGGAATCAGTTTGGGGTTATCATCAGCCCGAATGTTCAATACCATTGGCAGATAATATTTTCGCATGCATCGCCTGTTCCAGATGTTGCCATCAGAAAGTTTGAAATGGTAATCGCTAATAATGTCAACAACTTTGATAACATCAGAGTAAGGCGACCCCCCCCCCTTCTGTAACGCCCAATTTTCACTGTCCTTTTACTTGTTTCAAATCACTCGATTCCTGATGTCCTTGAGGCGATACACAATAAAGGATAGGGGGGGGGGGGTTACGGTATGATAAAACGATAATCAAACGAAAATACAATATCGCTGACTGCTTCAATAGGCGTTGATGGTACACATTGCATTTACACGAATCTCTAACATGTGGATTTAAAACGAAATATGAAACAAAACTAAACTATTTCACGCTTCCTTCACCTTTTATACTGCTTCCTGTTGACCACACCCTTGATCGGTGGGGGGTCTGCTTCCTAAATCTTCTTCCAACCAATCGTTGCTTCTTGCTTCCTATGCTTCCATGTACTGTATGCTTACCTAACCACGCCTTTTATGCTTCATAACTATAGTATGCTTTACCACACCTTTCTGTGTTGTGCTTAGCTTCTCTGTCTATGTGCTTCGGACTTATGGTAGGCTCAGCCACACCTACGTGCTTCCTTATTAATTATGCGTGTATGTGCTTCTGTAATAAACTGTGACTACTGTTCCACTTGAGACTGGTGTCTGGGTTGGGGTTTCTACATTTTATTATGGGACAGGTGTATTCACGATTTTGGGGGGATTACGGTACCTATGGGAATGTGTATCTTCATGTGAGTTATGAGGGCTGGGTGCCCATGTGCAAATTAATTATGTAACGTCTTTAATTGGGTCAATAATGGCTTCTGGGTGGGAGACGTTCAAAACAGAACACTTCAAGTGAATTTACAGGAATGTCAATATAGGGAAACTCAGACATCTTTGAGACAGTAAATCATGGAATAAATTTATATACAGTAATTGAATACACATATTGTACATTATTGGCCAATATTGGACAATGGATTTTGATCTTCCAATGCAGACTTTGTTGCCAATATTGGAAAATGGATTTCAATGACGAGGTTTCTGTTGCTTTGGTTTACATTTTTCCTCGAAGCGAATGCTTTGTTTTGGCTTCATTGGTTGTGGCGTCGCAGGCTCACTCATGCTCTGACATGGCTCAAATGGTACATGGACACATCGATTGAATACTATTTCTGCAGACGACAATGTTTCGGGATTTGGGTGTTTTGCATGGAATGGAGCGAATAGTTCAGTTATCACTGCTGCAAAAGGCGTATTTGAGGTAGCCTTTGCCTGCGCATGGAACTTTGGTGAGCGATTGAATACTTCGACTTTGCCGTTTGACTGCAGGTGGTAAATGGATGTGGCATGATACTGTATGTCGCACCTTAAGAGGAATTTGGTAAATGCGTCTGATTGATATTTGGGTCCATTGTCTGAAACAAGAATGGCAGGACTACCATAGCGGGCAAAAAGTTCGGTTAAGAAGTCGATTGTCCTTTCAGCAGTGTGGTCCAGGCACAATCGAACTTTGGGGAAACTGGAGAGGTAATCGATGACAACAATTGTGAATTGATTTTGATATGGTGCCATTGCAAACGGTCCGGTGACATCAATCACAATTTTCTCCCAGGGGCCTTTCAGTAGTGGGAAGGGATCAGTTGGAATCATCAATCGCAGGTTTGACTTCGCAGAGTCTTGACAACCTTGACAATAGCCAATCCTCTCGTCGATGTTGGCAGCAATATCAGGCCACTAATATGTTTCACATAACTTGATTTTGGCTCTGAGGATGCCAGGATGTCCTTTGTGCACTTTGTTCATCAAATGTCTGCGTAACTTTAATGGCACAACAATTGGATTGGCTTTGAGCAGTAATCCTTAATCGACTGCTAAATCATTTCAAACAATGTAATAGGGAGCGAGATATCCATCCTGATGATGGTTGGCCTTCCAACCACATTCATTGACCAGTTTATCATGAGGCACAAGATATCATTCCTGGAGGCAGCTATTCGAAGTGTCTTGAGGGAGAAGTTCTCAGCAGTGATTTAATTGACTTTCATGGGCGGCAGTTGTGGCAATGGTGAAAACAAGTCAGGGATGACGTTGTCTGACCCAGGCTTGTATTGAATCTTGTAGTTGAACGCTGCTAGTCAGGCATGCCATCGATCAAATTTTTGGGCTTTGCATCCACTGCCGTATTGTGCCAATATTGAAACAAGGGCTTGTTGATCCATGATCAGCGTAAACTTTTGATCTAGTAAAACATTAGCGAAATGTTCACAGGCCCAAGCACAACCTAGAGCTTCACATTTGTTCATGGCCTAAACTCGTTCCTGGTTGGTAAGCATTTCGCTGGCAAATGCAATCGGCACTAATTGTCTTTGAGCTATTTGTGACAGGCAGGCATAGAGACCAATGTTGGATGCCTCAGTGGCCAAAATTGTCCAATGATTGGGATCAAATATTGTGAGTTGTAAATTGTTCGTTAGCAATGATTTCAACTTATTGAATGCCATCCTACATTCATTGCTCCATTTGAATTTGGTTTGCTGGGAAGTGGGGGTCAAATGCTGGAGCAGCTCAGCATGGTCTGCAAGATGTGGCAAAAATTCAGGGAAGTAGCTGATCGATCCAAGAAAACTGTGGACGTCAGTGATCAACTGCAGGATTGGCACATTTTTGATTGCATCAAGGCTCTTCGGGTCAGGCTTGATGCCGGCACTCGATATCAAATGTCCTAGGAATGGAACATCAGTGACAGCAAATTGACACTTCACAACGTTGATACGAAAATCTTTGTCACTGAGGCGTTGCAGCATGGCTCGTAGTCATTCATGGTGTTGTGTGGCCGTGGAACTAAACACCAATATGTGGTTGAGGTAGCTGATGCACCCTATGCATCTGGCAAGCGTTTGTGAGACAAGGGGCTGGAACACAGATGTTGCGTCCATCAATCCCATTGGCAAGCATTTGTACTGGAACAAACCATATGGCGTAAATGTCATTGTAAGCAGAGGAGACACAGGCGCCAATATGGTATGGAAATACCCCTTGAACAAGTCTGGCTTGGTGAATGTCGTGGCTCCTTGCAACTGCATGTACAAATCATTGATTCATGGCAGTGGATGGTGTTCTGGAACAACAAAGCTATTAAGAGGTGAGAAATCTGTTGTAATTCAAATTCTGTCATCAGGCTTTGGAACTATAACGAGGTTGAGGGCCCATGCACTGGAAGTTGTAACTCGTTCGTTGTGGGCAACCATTTGTTTGACATTTTTCTCAAATGCCGCATGGTGAGCAACCAGCACTTGTCCAAATGGTCGGGCTATGGGGACAGCATCATCCATAAGCGTAATGGGATGCTCGAAGTCTGGAAACTTTCCTATGCCATCAGCTGTGAATTTCAGGAGGTGGCCGGCAATATCCCTGAGGTATCCATGACTTGCAGCAGGCATACTTTGCACTGGCTGGACTGCAGGGGCTGGTGGCGTCGAGTCAATGAGTTGGACAAAGTTGATTTGTTATGTGGCTCCATCAATGACCAATTATAGCACATCCCTCGTATTGGTACCCAAGGTTGCGACCTTGATCATATCTAGAACAAGTAGAGTTACCTTCAATTGGCGACCATGGTATTTGATGGTCATGGTAAACTGTCCTTTAAGACCAGCAATTTCAGTATTATTAGAGCTAAACAATCGAGCATTCAATTTGCTGAGTGACGCGCCAATCCATTTTATGTAAAATCTAATGCGGTAACAATGAGGCTTCGGCTCCCAAATCAACAATCCCACTAGCATAACAGTCTTTTCCATTCGAATAGAGGACATGAAACATACATTCGTAGGAGGTGGCAGCATGATGTGTAACACTCCGTAACTGGATCGTCTTGACAGCTTTTCCCTCGTCACTCGATTGATTTGACTTGCCAATACTTTGCAAAATGTCCCATACGACCACAATCGTAACATTTTCTGTCCTTTGCTTTGCAATCGGGCAATAAATACATGTGATGTGTCAAACCCCAGCCCTGGCAACACCTTACTGGGGCTTTGATTGATTCCGCAATTGATCTCGAGCATGATTGAGGTATCTGTCGCTGTCGGGATGACTATTATCGTGGATGGCATGGATGTCTTTCAAATCCCCAGGGATGGTGGCGGATGAACTTTCAGCACTTTCAGCAGCTTGCATGATGTTGACATAAACATCCAGCATGCCGGCGTGTGACGAAAATAACTGTTTTTGAGTATCCTGCGAATAGCAATTTTGGGCGAGCATGTAGGCGAGGTCATTGGCAGCATTAAAGTTGTCATATTTACAATCTACTTGTAAAGTTCGTAGCCGACTGAGGAATTCCAATGTTGATTTATCCCTGTGTTGCTTGCATGTTCGGAACCAGTAAAATGCGACTGGTTGCGGCTTTGGCTGCTCGAACATTGTGATGATGGCATTGTAAAATTCGTTTTACGGCATTGTCTGGATCTGTCCCATGGCTGCTGAATGTTTGAACCATCCGATGGCCTCAGAGTCCAGATGAGCATACATGATTAAGTTCTTTTCTGCATCCTTGAGTTTCTTGTCGACTGCACAGTGGGTGTCGGTCAAGTCATACATGATGTCGAGTTGCTGCTTCCATGTCATTAGGCATCGAATTTTGATGGACGGGGGCTCCCACAATGGTGTAACTGATGGGATCGGGATGGCAGCCATTTTTCATCAAAATCGCCAAAAATTCAAAATTTCATGTAAAATTTCGAAAAATCGTAAATTCTGCTTTTGCAGACGTCAGACATCAAAATTGAGTCAAAATTCGGATTTGGCGTCGAATTTTACCCCAGGAAAGTTGGCATATTGTGTAATGTACCATTGGGGGTTAATTGTACCCTTGGAGGTATCCATCAGCGTACTGTATCATACCCTTGGAGGTATCTGTCCACATACTGTAGCATTCCGTCGACAAACTTTCTGGGCCAATTTGTTGTGTGGGTCAGTAAATTTATCCTCTACTGGCTGCCCACACATACAATGAATTGGTTGAGGTATCTGTTAAGCTGGCTGATTATCATAATTTATTCGTATATACAAATGACGGTAGACGAATGAATAGTTGGCCAAAGGCCCAACTATTTATAAACAAAAAGGGTCACATAAAATTTACATAGCCCGCGCAGTGGGCGAAAAATAATACATCAAAAACGTGGGCATAATTTGCATGCCCAAAAACTAATTGCACGTGCACCAGCATGATGTGCACACACAAACATATCAGTACAGGTACTAATGCAGGTCCTTCTTGAAATATTTTTACTAGCTTCTACTAAACCATATGTCGCATTGTACTGGAAAGTTATGAGCCAACTCAATTAACGTTTTACCATGTTTTGAGTAGGGAATCCCACGGTTATATCTTTGTGTAAAAGACTTTGAGAACGATACTTATTTTTTTTCATCTTTCAATTTACAATCATTTCATAAAACAGACTGTAATTTTGATTTTGACATTCGTGCAATGTGTAAATCATCGTGAAAACTAAACAATGAGTTATCTTATCGTAAAATATAGAATCAGTGCGATATTTGAGATTTCAACGTTAAAAATTACAATCGTTTGCATGTCAAAAAGAAACTCGTCCGATTTCTAAAATATCCATATCTGTTGTGGTTCTGCCTAACATCATACAAACTTTAGTATGAGTACGACCTTTAGGAAAAAATCGCTGTAATATGAATTACGTCCGCATGAACTTTCGATTATAAATAATTATACAGAGTGGGTAAGAAAAGATCCATCTTATTGTTAGAAATTCTGTCCTGTGGTCTATTTTTGTCCAAATGAGCCTGGGAAAAGAAAAAGATGTTCGTGTGAATAATTTACAACCTCTGACTGACTTTAGCATTCAGGACTACAACTTGAAAAATGTTGGTTCGCAATGTGTGGTTATCTCCTGCCCTCGGATTCGTTTGCATTTTTTGCATTCCCAGGCTCATTTGAAAATGGGAGCATAGTTAAGCAGTCGTAATTATATTTCTTTCGGAATTTCACTCTTTACAGATAATATACAACTACTAAATGATGATTTTAATGATTTTTATCTCTTGTAGATTTTGTCTGATGTCTAAATGATTTTTATCTCGTGTAGAACATAACATCTGTCGAAAATATCCGATAATCTCAATTCAGTTAAAATAACTCCCCTGTTTTTCTTTGGCTACTATCATGCAACCTTTGTTGTTATTTGTAAGACAATAAATTATACATAGGTTGACTATATAAACATTAGAGGGTGGGTTCTGTCGCAGAATGGTTCAATAATTTTTTCCAAGGGGTCTTTGGATCTCATATTCACAAAATTCTTATAAATCAATGATTCCTATTTAGAAACCGATTAGAAAGCAAATTATCATTTAAATAATAAATTCATTCTTCCACATGAAATCAATGCAAGTGACTACCGGTTTTGATTTGAGTTCCCATAGAATGGATTTTTTTCCATTTTGAAATTTTTGAATCATTAGAATTCAAATGGAATGCTAAAGTATACTCGAGTACACTAATAAATACTGAACTCGGTTGAAAATGAGCATTTGATATTCATTTCTTACTCATAGGCAAAATCTTGAAAATGCACAAATCAAACTGAAACGCCCTGTCGTTTCCAAATTTCCATGTATTCAATGTCCTGAATACCGAATCATTTCTGGACAACCATTTTTCGAACGGCATCCTTGGTCGGCTAGAGACGCCGACGCCGCATCTCACGAATTTTATTCGGTCACTGCGGCAGCATTCTAATTTGAGTCTAAAGTACAGTAAGGTTCGATAGAAAGATAATCATTTGAGAATTTTTTGGAATGAAACATATAATACGCAATAGAATTATCGTTTCGATAGTCGGGCCAGTAGCCGAACTTTAAACCTGTAACGAAATAATCGGCGCCACATCCCAATTGGACATAGTCGGCGTTGACGTCAGAGAACGAAGTTTGCTGACATTCTATGGTTGTGACCTCAAAAACAGGAACTAATGGCAAAAAAGGGTTTCTACGCAATCAAGCTTCTTCGGGCAGGTTGAATTACTGTGGTGAAAAACTCATATTGATAAGCACTTTCTTCGAACGGAGTCAGACCATTTGAATTGGATGTGTGGTATTTCAGTATGACCCGTAAAGTATTTGGCTTCACCCAAGAAGCTTTTGACCCAAGCCAAACATGTTGAAGTTAGTTTTTCGTGAAAAATAGTTTGCAAACATGCGTATATTTTGATCTGTTTCGAATTTCTAACCAAATTTATTGTTTTACGCATTCTGTTTTAGATAAATTGTAATTGATCACGTTTTCGAAAATGCAATATGATTGACATATTATCCATATTATCCATATCCAGAATATATTATTGTATGGAGGAAAAGTCGGAAAATTTCCGAGAGTTAGTAGATTGATCTCAAGATTTTTTGACGTATGATTTGGCAGATAATAATAAAAAAATAAAACAGTACTTGCTTACCGGTTTTATTAGTTACTTGTATAAAAAACTAGCTCAATTAAGTGAGCACGATGAATTTTTAGGTTTTGACTTTTCAATCGGTGAGATACAAATATGTGATTTATCGATACAATAAACACTTTCCTGTTCAAGAGAAAACGTTGCCAAGTGTAAATTCTGCAATTGCAAATATGCTACAGTGCACTCGATGTCTCAGAGAAAACAACTAATAGCTTCTTAAATACGAATTTCTAAACTTCGGTAAAGTTTGAACGGTTATAACTCCGTGGCAGTGCTAAGTCAGTCTTTTATAACATGAGATAACTTTTGATATTGGCTGGCTCTGTCAAACGCAACTATAACCCGTTTAATTTGAAACGATAGGGACAACCAAAATAGTACATACAATTTGATAGACAATTTTCACTTAATGAAAAGCTTTATAGTGTAGAAATACGTTAAATTTCTTCATGAGAATGGGAAAGGCTAAAATCATTGACAAAACATCATGATTACCTATTGTCCATTTGGAGGAAACTGCATTGATACCTGTGTGCTGCTCGAGAAATTCTGACCACTTAGCTAGGTTATTGAAGGAACCTTAAGGCTATTTTGTTTGCCGCTCATTGACGAAATGATTCTGGCAATAATACATTCAGTAGTTTTTCCGTATTGAACTCACTTCCATGGGATCACTGCATCGATCGTTTCAGAATGAAAGTATGGAGTGATAGTTACATGTTTACATATTTTGTGGTTCCTTATGTCACGTATAGGTAGTGTTCAAAAGATATCTTTTTGCATCTTTCCTTGCAAGGTAAAGATGAAGATAAAAATATCTCTATCTTCATCTTGCTATTTTCTTATCTTTATTGCTATTTTCTTATCTTTATTGCTATTTTCTTATCTTTATTGCTATTTTCTTATCTTTATTGCTATTTTTTTATCTTCATCTTTATCTTCTTATTTTCAAAAGGTTCATCTTTATCTTTCTTTATCTTTATCTTTATCTTTATCTTTATCTTTATCTTTATCTTTATCTTTATCTTTATCTTTATCTTTATCTTTATCTTTATCTTTATCTTTATCTTTATCTTTATCTTTATCTTTATCTTTATCTTTATCTTTATCTTTATCTTTATCTTTATCTTTATCTTTATCTTTATCTTTATCTTTATCTTTATCTTTATCTTTATCTTTATCTTTATCTTTATCTTTATCTTTATCTTTATCTTTATCTTTATCTTTATCTTTATCTTTATCTTTATCTTTATCTTTATCTTTATCTTTATCTTTATCTTTATCTTTATCTTTATCTTTATCTTTATCTTTATCTTTATCTTTATCTTTATCTTTATCTTTATCTTTATCTTTATCTTTATCTTTATCTTTATCTTTATCTTTATCTTTATCTTTATCTTGTTGATGTTGTTTATATTACTCAAAAAGATAGGAATGTACACATTCATCTGCTTTTATTTTTTTACTCAATTACTGTAGAGCCGATGCAGAAAAGATTTATACGCGAAGAGGCCAAAAACATTTGTGCTAATGCCACAAAAAGTTTTTCTTGCAAGAAACATAGTGAAAACTGAAATTTTGTTAAAAAGACAATTAAACTACATTTACCGCATTAATATACGTAAAAATCGTGTCCACCCTTTCTGTCATTTAATCAGGTCAATAAGATAACAAAAACTGTTCGAGCAAACAGACGGTTTACGAAAAAAGGAATGAAATGCTGCAAGAAGTCAAATATCGAATACAATGGCTACAAAGTTTATAATTTTCGGCTACGAATTTGTTTCTGACAATCATCTAACATGCTTGTAAGAGGTTCGATCAGCTAGAGGAGTAAATCCGAAATTTGTTTTGATGGGAGTACCAAAATGTACAAAATTTTGAGGGGATCCCCAAAAAAGTCTAAAAAACAAAATTTTCCCAAAAAAGGCCAAAAAAGCTGATTTTTTTCAAATTTTTCCCAACCTTCCCAAGGTCACAACATTTGGGTATAGTGTTCGACCAAGTTGGGAGGTCCCCCAATCCTCCAATTATAGGTATGCAATATAAAGGCTGAGTCGGGGTTTGCTTATTCTCAAGCAAATTAATTCGGAAGTTGCGTAAATTTTTGGTCGAGAAATTTTGTCGACGATATCAGTTTTTATATTTGAATCAAATACCAAACAATAAAATTTCAATTTTCAATCCAAATCCCACCGAACAATGTCAAGAATTAGATTAGATCTTTATGTTCAAAAATCGTACGTTCTAGAACTTAATTTGAAAATTTTCAAAACCAGTATTCATTCGTAGACTTCCATAAATTTGATTGAAAAGCTGTAAGAAGAGTAAAAATTTCCGAAAACTACTCTCACGAAGCTTTTGAATTCGATTTACGTTAAGAAAATAACTATTGCATCAATAGATTAGAAAAGTTGAATCTTTCCCTAAGAATGTATTGAGGAAAATGTGAATTTTCCTTGAGTAACCTGTTTTCCTCGCCAAATCGATCTTTTTAGCGACAAATTGGGTTTTCAAAGTCGGATATGTCGATTCTAGTTTATTTTAGAGGGTCAAAAGCTAGAAATTTTCTGGCGCCTCGCGCCGGTAATGACTATATTGATCATTTCTTGCTGTAATCCAAACGCAGGCGCGACTGTTATCAATACGATGTCTTTTTCACTTAACAATTGACATTCAGTAGTTGTTATCACTTAGAATATCTCACCTCGTTGTTAGCTTATCCTTTATATGGCATCTGGGTGTTTCACGGAAATTAAGCTTTTTTCGATCATTGTCACAAAATAAAAAAGTTTACAGACAGAGAATTCAAAAAACTTTTTTTGAATTTTTGAATTTTGTGACTATAAACTTTTTGTATTTGGCGAACGATCAAAACATTATCATTTGGGACAGTGATGAGTTTTCACCGGTTCAAGAATCCGAATTTGTGATTGCTGCTTGTCCGATTTTTGAATTTCAGTTGCATGCTTTCAGTATGAGGATTCGTTTTTCTGCATCATAGAATGTCAAAATACAGAAAACATTTTGGCGCTTCACGCCGGAAATATTTTTGTAATTTTTGCTGTTCTGTCTAAAGCCCGGTTCATACTTCTGCTCGTTGCTCGGCGAGCATGCTTGGCGAGCATGCTCGACGCTGTGCTCGAAGACGTTTGGCGAGCACAGCGTCGAGCAAGCTGCTCGTCGAGCATGCTCGGCGCGTAAATATTTGCTGGGCGAGCAGAACCCCGAACACAAAAAATTTGCTCGTCGAGCATGCTTGGGGTAGTAGAAAAATGTTCTACTCCTCCGAGCATGCTCGTCAAGCAACATACGTTATAAGTATAGATAATGAAAAACTGCCTATAGGTAAGGCAAAACTGTGTAAAACTGTGACTCGGTCCGCATTGTATGTAGTTTAAAATAAGCTGCATGCGTTCTGCGTGCAGATTTTTTTTTGTTGTGAAAATTTTTTTGTCATGTCTGTTCGAAAAAAATTATCAGAAGATGAAAAATTTAAACTTATTGAACTTGTTCGTGAGAAAGAATTTCTGAGGAACGTTCAATCACTCGATTAAAAGGATGTTAGGAAAAAACGTATTTTGGAATGTAATCGTCGAAGTAAAGCATCAAATCGTAGTCTCGACATGCGGTAAATTTGAAAAAATCGCTCTGCATCATTATTTTTCAAGTCCGAAAAAACTGTGGCATGTTGACCAAACTGCGACCTCGCCCTGCTCATAGAACGCACTGACTATCGTCTTCGATTTTTTTGATCAAGCAATTATTGACGTGCAACAAATGGGTAAGAACGCGAATTTTCAAGGTTTTGGAAAAATACATTTCAAAACGCAAAACTCACAGACCGATGGATAAGCAGAAATTAAATTTGTCCCCGCGAAAAATTGGCTCGCGAAGTATGAACCAACTCCGAGCATGCTCGCCGAGCAAGATGCTGGCCGAGCATACCCGAGCATGCTCGCCAAACATGCTCGGAGCTGTGCTTGGAGATGCTCGGCGAGAATGCTCGGCGAACATGCTCAGGGTAAATTTGCTCGCCAAGCAGAAGTATGAACCGGGCTTAAGGTTATGAAACATCGTTGACTTCGCGCTGATTTTCTACTTGGTTAGCTGATTGAAAACATCGGATCATTGCTCAGGTCTGAACATCATATAAGGCCGAAAGAATTAAACCTTAAACATGAAATAAGTGTTTTATTCGAAATAAACTACCCTGGTTTAAATTAAATGTATCTTATCTTTATCTTTATCTTTTATCTGTATCTTTTTGATTTGCTTATCTTCATTTTCATCTATCAAAAAATAAATTTGTATTTCTATCTTTATCTTTATCTTGATCTTTATCTTGCTGAAATTACTTACTTTTTTGAACGACTTTTTTGAACATAGGTCAACTTTCTACTGTTTTGTAGTTATAAAAATTTCTATGTAGAGAAAGTAAGAATTTTTTCAGTTGAATTGAAACCAATGTCGTAATGCTCACCGCGACTCTTAGTCCAATTCTGTCGTCAAAATTTTTCCAACTTATCGTAGTATTGTTACCCAAAAATTAGTTTAGTGTTCTCACAAATTTCCCGGTCCTTTGGCTTAATAGGAAATCGTAAAAATACGTGATAGTAATGCTTTCTATTTTTAACTATTTGGCAGCATTTCGAGGAAAATAAGTTCCACCTCAGCTTGTCCAGTGGTCACACTAACTCTGAAAGATTTGTAGTAATCGGTAAAATTCACCTGTGATTAAAATCATTTCTGACATCATAGTCGGTCGTTTTTCATTTATGCATTACTGTTTATCATTCCGTTACTTGCTCAGATATTGAAAATTTCTCGAAGACACGCGACAGCTTAAAATTATGATCATGGCAAATTCAAAACACGACCGTCCTTAAACATCCACTTCAATTTTTACAAAATAGAAGCTACACCGCCAGAGTGTAATGAAGATGCGTAATCCGAAAAATATAGTAATGTTAACGCTGAATAAACAAAGCCAGCACTTGATATTCGACTTTGCTACTATATGGCGAATTTTAATCTAATTTTTTGTGTGAAATGATTCGGAAGATGAGGGCAGCACTGCAGAAAACCTAGTAAAAAAAGTAAATGACAAACAAGCAAAAAAGGCTCACCCCTTGGGGCAACCTGCGACATGACACTCTGATATTTCTTTTCTTCCTTTTGGTATCATAATCTGACTTAATCTCTGTAACGTAATGATCATAGGAACAAGAAAGGTCGGCGGCGTCGGCGTAATTGACTACTCTAGTGATTTTGCTTATCGATTGGCCCAAAATTTGGTCAAAACGAACGAACAGGAGTAGAAAAATTGGAATCATGTTTCCAAAAATAGTAGGTGATGGAAAAATGTTGATGTCTCGCTCGATCGATTTCAGACAAGGAGAAAATGCCGGTTATTAAGACGAACAATGTTAAATGACTACAGGCCATGTTTTTCACAGCCGAGAAATCGTGAGTGATCTTATTTCCACGTTTCAAAAGTCGTCAAATGAAGATTTTGTCATGAGGAAAATTTACAGTTGGGGTAAAAACCGAAAATAGGACATAATTTTAGGCAAAGAAATGCGGAGAAAAGCAAAGAAGCGATGAATAAGAAAACCAGCAAGAAAATAAAAAACGCTCAACTGGAGGAAAGGAAAGAAATAAATGATTGAAGAAATAAGGAAGAAATTCAGGATTTTTGTAAAGCAAACTAAATCAAGCTAAATAATCGCAAAGTATGAACGAAAAAGTAGTCATAAGGAAACTTGAAAAAATCGGAGAAATGAAGAAGAAAACAAGAGAACAAAGAACGGAAAATAGCAGTAAAAAGTAATACATAAAATAGAAAAGATAAAATATACGAAAAAGAAAAAATGTAACAAATAGAAAACCAATGAAATGAACAAAGAGATAAATATCAAGTAAAGAGACAGGAAATAAAAGTAGATTAGATGTGATACGGTGATGAAGAGTAATATGTGCAAAAGAAAAAATGCAATAAAGAAAAAATACAAAAGCGAAAAGCGAGAAAAGCATAATTTTGAACTACAGCAAACATGCAAAACTTCATTGTGAACATTTATCGCAAATCTCAGTAATAAAACTTTGAATAATAAGGGATCGCTCAAAAAAGAAATAATGAAATAAACATTTTTTTATTCAAAAATTCTAGAAAACTAAGGGAATAAAAGTAAATATAACGAAATTAGGAACTCTCGGTAGTGCCACGAAATGTTAAGCTCCTCACACGACACGGTATGATGATTTTACTTACAAACTTTCGAAGAATACAAATACTGAACACTTCTTCCGACTGTGAACTTATTATGATATATCAAATTTGATTATTTGAGCTACGAAAGTACCGTCCGATGTTTGATCTAAATTTCCGATGAATTGATCTTTCAACGAGGGTTTCAGTTCAATTTCATTGACAGCGGGTTTGTCCGAAACGGGGTTTCCTCTCAGCGACGGCCTGACTTTTTCGTAACGACAACAATGTGCCTCGGTGCTACAAAAAAGTGAATCTGATGTCATAATACATTATACGGTTTTGCGTTTTTTATCTTTCTGATTACAGTTCTGGTTTTACAGGCTGTTGAGACGAAGCTTTTATCTGAATTATCCCAGAATTTATCTGACTTTTTGAATTCATAGCGATTGTCCTACAACATGATCTTTGAGTAATATTTTTTACTATCCAAGTTTTTAAATTGAATTTTCTGAGATAACAAATTCTTTTAAGTCTCAATTTTACGGTTAAAAAGAAGCATATGCTGGTGAACTCGTCGTGTAATTTCTTATTCTAGCGGTAGACATGCACGTACATACCCTCTTTCATCATTTTCGTAAATTCCTCGAATTCCACACAAAAATTGATCTAAACTCAAATCACAAGGCGACTGGATACTACCGTCTTTAAGAGGACGAAAAGTCAAAATTTGGATATCAGCTTCGCCCTAAAGAAGAAGTAAAAAATTACAGAAGCGATAAAAATCCCAGAGTTACAGTATCCTTTTCAATGATTTTTATGGACACAGTTGCTTAAATATCTCAAAACGTGCTGTCGGATAGAATTCATAATCTAGCCTTCATGTGGGGGCTAAAAACCACATTTCTTGCCGCTCGATCTTAGTAAAATAATTTCATGAGTAATCGAACTCAGCATCAAAATGTTTTTTAAACTTTTTGCAAATCCTTATGGATCCTCTGTCGTAGCTTGAATTGTTCTTTTTTAACGTTTTCGCTGATGTTTCTTGCCTTTTTGGTCCATGGTTTCAGAAAGTTGATTCTAAATGACTCCAAAATTCTCGACAATGTGTATACATAAATGTGCGCTTACAAGTTCGTCGTTTAAACTGATAATCTCGCACTGTATGCTGAATGACGCGTCGAAAGCTTCGCCGTCCGAAATTTGCCGAATTTTTACAGCTCTCACGGCGTGCTTCTCTGGACATCTGAGATCGAATGATCCGAAAGGCCTTGACCAATCAGAATATCTTTCTGAAAGCAGAACGTAAAAAAATTTGCGTAAAAATCGTATTTTCAGTTGCAGACATTGTTTCCAGTTATGCAATGGCACTGTATACTGAAAGTACAACTATCAAATTACGCGCTAGGGCAGTCTCGGCCACGTGACTTGATCTAGATTGAGAAACCGATTTTGCTCTTGAAGATAGTTCTTTCTTTTCCTTCAGTGATATTTCCGTCGCTACTTTAGACGACAAGGCTTTAGACAAGACCACTGTTTTGAGCGGATTCAGTCGAGCCTGAGCCTAAAAAATTGAATGTAAGTCATAACAATATATGTAAACTAAGATCCGACGTTAGAAAATTACTAGAACTAAAAGCCCTTCGTTAAAACGGCTCATAGGTCTAATTATTAAAATAGCGTTATGGTGCTGTTAGGAGCAAACACTGACAGGGATTCTCAAAATCTGGGTGGAAAATAACCGCAGAAAAATGTATGTGCAGATGTGCATGGCCCCATAGGTCATATTCATGAATTTCTCATCTATATTATCAGTAGTCCATCATATCATTTACAACAAAATCAGAATCTGTTGGGAGTCAAAAGGATATACTGTTGGAGGATCAGGACTTCAAGCAGGTAGCAGTAGTAGATTTAGCGCGTCTTTATCCATACACTCTACTTTGTGTAATAACTATTACAGCATTTTCAGCGTTTGGCGGGCATGTGATTATGTATTACAGCATACTAAGCGTGTGCCGGCTACTACGCTGTAATTTTAGTATGATAACTAGAGCATGTTTAGCCTCTGCCCTTTATTACACTACACATTTCGTTTGATAACTATTACCTCTAGTTTATTAGAAAATTCCCCAATGGGACAGAAAAAAAGAATATACTTGCTTAGATAGTTGTCAAGCTTTGGATTTTCATTCTTTCTCAAAAAAAATTTCCATGTCTGTGAAAAAGTATATCATCGTACATTTTGTCCTTCTCCTGGCATCAATTACAGTAAAATTTTTCTATATGAAAATTATATATATTCACATCACTTCAAATGTAAAAAAAATGGTAAACTTACTCCCGACCGATTCAAAACTTCTGCCCCTCACACTAGCTGAAAAATAGTGAGAGAGGCATATTATAGTCATAACCTCGACATTGAGCTCGTTATAGTCCTGATAACATTCAAATTATACCAAACTTAAGATCAAACCGAGTCGCCTTTTTGTTCGAGATTATCTTGAGCACGAGCTCAGACCCCTTTAGTGCAACTAGGCCTTGGTTACTTGCAGAGTGAATTCCATACAACATGTTATATAAAATGAGTGCACTAAACATATCTTACACAATCGATTTAGTTCTGAGAAGACTTTGTGCTGTAGCCTTTTCTAAAAAACTGAGTGGGATTTCATGTGTCACTTTCCCAGAGTTGATTCCTGTTTTATTGACACTAAATTTAAAAAAACGATCGAAGCAGTACAGAAGCACACATGTGGGAGGGAGGACATGGGGGGTACAAACTACCCCAAGTGTTTTGAAACTGGAAAATTTGTTATGAAAAAAATTTTTGGTTAACTTTTTTTTAACTTCGTCATAAAAAACGCCAAAAAACTAAGGCCGCCCCTGTGCCCTCCTCAAAATTTCGAAGATTCACACGTTTGGTTGGAAAGTGTGTTGATGCACTCAGCTGCAGAATATACTTTTTCACAGAGATGGAAATTTTTTTTAAGAAAGAATGAAAATCCAATATAACGAAAGTGAATTTTTTCCAACATTAACCCAAGTTCTCAAAAATATAATCCACTTTTTTTCTAGCTTGGCAACTATTCAAGCAAGTATATTCTTCTTTTTTCTGCCCCATCGGGGCATTTTCCAATAAACTTGTCCACCTCTTTTTAGTGGGCCTCAGCCATGCATGAAAACCTTCGTAGAAGCACATTGAAGTTTTAAATTTGGTCATCTTCACGTCAAAGAAACAATAAAAAACAATCTTAAAGCTACAAATTCTCACTTTCGGTAAAAGTAAAAGATGTGTAAACTGCATAGAACTTAAAACACGTTGTAAACATAGTGTAAAGTGACCATTTCCATTGATTTCCCCATGATCAGGAACCCGTCAACCCAAAAACCGCAGAAATACTTTTGTTTACACGCAGAACAATTGTTTTGTGTGAAGTGGCTGTGTTCATTCAATTCCCCATGGTCAGAAACTTCATCCCCCAAAAATCGCAGAAATACATATGTTTACACTCAATATAATTTTGTGTGTAAAGTGATCGCATTCATTAAATTCCCCATGGTCGAAAATCCCCTCGAATCAAAAAATCACGAAAATGTTTACACTCGAGATAATTTTTCGTGTATAGTCTGTTTTTTTGAAATGCTTCTAAATAATGAAAGTGAAAAGCAAGTAGTATTTTAGATTTTAACGCTTTGCTGATAAACAATATATCATATTGGACTGAAAATTTGTGAGTAATGACTTAACCCCAAGGAATTTTTCGAGAAAAAATTTTACAGTAAGAGCTCTATGTAAACGATTTTGACGACAGTACTAATCTGTGTCACTTTTCTATTTGGAAGCATTTTAGAAAAAACAGACTATAGAATGATCGTGTCCATTAAATTCCCTATGATCAAAAACACTTTCCTCCAAACAGTCATGGGAGTACCTTCATTTACATTAATGATGATTTTTTTGTGTGAAGTGACTGTATCCATTGAATTTCCCATGATCGGAAACGCTTACGCTCTAAAAATGCCAGTAAGGCTACTTGTTCAATTCAGACTGCAAAAAGTTCCGGCACCGAAAAATTATGTTTCTGAAGCCGTAAGTATTATTTCACAAAATTGTCAAATTTCGCGGTTTCCGGGACTTTGGACAACCATATAATTGAATGGAGGCCATATTTTAATCGCATTTGAGATTGCACCCCCAAGATGCTTAGGCCGAAGTATGGAGGTTGGATATGGCACACCCATTGCTGGGCATGGTGGAACTGAGGGGGCCTTAAAATGTGCCTTTTTTGTATGTTTTTGGGACCCTACCGAGCACCACTTGCAGATAGAGGCGAAATGACAAAAGGCACTCCATAGTTTGCCCCTATGCCCGAAAAGGTTCTAGCTCTTACCGTTTTGGCTCTAAAGGGGGATAAGAAATTTGGGGGCCAAGTATATTATGAATTGACGCTATCGCGCCAGGATGTCAAGTGTGTAACTTTGCGTGTGATAATCAAGCCGTAGGCATAGTTGGCCGCAACGGGCGAGAAACTGTGCGACCCGCATTGTTTTTTGGGGGTTTCAAAAATTGCGGCCCGCAAGTCATCCGCAACCGGAAAAAATTTTTGCGGCGCAACCTGTAACCGCATTGCGGATTAGTGCGGCTTATGGACCCGCAATGAGTTCTCGAGGGGAATACTTTTTGCGGTTCTGGTAGCCGCATTCGATACAGTATAGGCAATTCTGCGCTGAATAACACTATAGTTTGTTTTTCTTGAAATGCTTCTAAATTATAAAAGTGGAAAGCAAGTACTATTTTGAATTTTTACAATTTCCAACGGACCATCTGTAGATAGTGTGATGCTGATCTGATTGCCTTTCTCGGAAAAAAGGGTGGAATTAATTGTGAATTTTTTGAAAAATTAAAAACTCAAATAATCGTTCATTTTTAAGATGTACGCTAAATGCTTCATTTTCCGTATGTATTATGTTAACTCACAATGAACAACCTTGCATCTCAAATAATTTCTGGTTTGAAATTGCGGTGGACTGTGCTTAATAATGCGTTTTCCGGTTCCGCATTTTTCCGAGACCGCACAAAAGTATGCAATTGTGAGCGACCCGCAGTGGTGACCGACTCGCAATTGCGGGCCACAAAATTTGCGGTCGAAAAAACCAGCCAACTATGCCTACGGCTTTACCGCATGTTTAGCGTCCAAATACCAGTAGTAGTAGTAGTAGTAGTAGTAGTAGTAGTGTAGTAGTAGTAGTAGTAGTAGTAGTAGTAGTAGTAGTAGTAGTAGTAGTAGTAGTAGTAGTAGTAGTAGTAGTAGTAGTAGTAGTAGTAGTAGTAGTAGTAGTAGTAGTAGTAGTAGTAGTAGTAGTAGTAGTAGTAGTAGTAGTAGTAGTAGTAGTAGTAGTAGTAGTAGTAGTAGTAGTAGTAGTAGTAGTAGTAGTAGTAGTAGTAGTAGTAGTAGTAGTAGTAGTAGTAGTAGTAGTAGTAGTAGTAGTAGTAGTAGTAGTAGTAGTAGTAATAGTGTAATACTAGTAGTAGTAGAAGTTGTGGTAGTAGTAGTGTAATAGTAGTAGTAGTAGCAGTAGTTACGGTGTTACGTATTCTGAAAACTGTAATTACCGATTGTAAAAGTAACATTTCAGAAGATCAGGACATACTCCAAGCTTTTCAATTCGAAGATCATATGCTGTACCGCGATGTAGCTTCACTCTTGATGGCAAATTTCCTGCTGAAGTACGCCTCAATGGTAATAAAGATTGGTCGCAGTAAACATTAGGAATAGAAAATGCAAAAAACAAGACGAAATTAAGAATCATTTTACCAATATGATCGCACTCGAACATGAGAAAGTCTTAAACAAGGAAGCAGTTTATTTCCAGCAAGTAATAGTTTTTCATAGAGCCTGTTTCTTTTCTAAACCTCTCTCTTTTTGTCCCCCATTGAAATGTAGAACTTTTGATGCACCAAATTTTCCACACGCTCTGGTTATTGTCAATGACGAAAAGTTTTATTTGTGGTGTATGTGGAATCCTGTATTTTTTCATCATTCCGAATCCCATCATAGAGAAAAATAAAACTTTGCTGTTATAATGCGATGCCCTAATCTACTTTATTAATATTGGCAAAGGAAAGTCCATTATGATCCAAGAAAGTTGAAATATTGACTTTTTGATGGCACTTTCGTTTACCTCTTGCAGTTTTCTATTTTAGTTTCAATTGAAAAATGGAATGCAAATGTACACAGTGCAGCGAAATTCCTGAGGTTTGACATTGATCTTTCTACTTTTATGGTATTTAACCTTAGATCAGTTCGAGGAATTTTTCGATGACGTTGGAAATCTATTGTTCATGATTTAGCCGAAATAAGAAAAATGAGTTTCTGAATTGAATGTGAAAATCATCAGCTCATTTGAACATACTGACTATTGGATCAAGCTACTTATTTAAGTCAGTGATCGTGTGATTACCGTGTACATGAAGAAAAGGAGTCTTATGTCTTATGCCTTTTATTTTATTTTTGTTTTGTGCATTTTAGTCGTATGGAATCTAGCATAGTAAATTGATTCTTATTAGGCTATAATCACAACTGTGAAATGATCCCAAGAATCGAGGTGAAAATTTATCGCCGTAGTAGTATATTGATCAGTTGTTGTAGGTGCAGCAACGTGAGCACTTCCTCATACAGAAAACATCGGATTCCAATTGACTATTGACTTTCTTACGATAGATTAAAAGTCTTCCAAGGTTAGGGTAATCTGAAAATGCTTTAATATTGCGACACAGAATATTCAACAATAAGAAACTCTACAAAGCTTGTATATGATTTCGGACTGACTCTAAACCGCGATTATGTCTCCATACAGAAAAGTCGATTTTTCCAGGACTATAAACGAGGGAATGCCCGACCATATTGATGAGACAATTGTAGAAGTTTTGGTCATGGTGACTACTGTTGTAGTTCTCCGAAATTCATTACATACTGAGGCATCTGAACTGATTTGAATATCTTCATCAATCGAAAAAAGTGCATCATCGCATTGTCGGTTTTTATGACTTATAAACATCGGGTATACCTGAAGCGCGGTTTTGAATTTACGCTTCAACTCTTGTTTGATTATCATTCATAAACACCTGGAATTTTCATAGAACTAACTACTGTGGTGTGGAAATAAACTAATACCTTTATTTTTTCAAATATTATTTGCGCAAATTTAACAGATGAAAATATAAATATTAGTAGAAAAATGCATTCAAATGATAAAATTATCATACCGTACAAATGTATGAACAACGTTTTTTCATAATTCACTTATCTTTGCATAAACTTTCGCACTTGCATTTCTCTTTCGGGCACATTTCCATATCTTTTTCCACGATATATACTTGCTTATTTTCGTAAGTAACTTCTTTGAAAGTGGAACTGCTGCTGCTCGAAGAACTGCTCTGCGATGACGATGACTGTGACGATGACGACTGCGACGACGACGACGATGACGAAGAGGAAGAAGAAGAAGACGACGTCTTGCTGCTCGAAGACGAACTTTCAGTGTCCCTCCTGCGCCTTCTATCGCCGTTGCCTTTGCCTTTCTGACCGCTGCCTTTGCCTTTCTGACCGCTGCCTTTGCCTTTCTGACCGCTGCCTTTTCCTTTCTGACCGCTGCCGTCTTTCTTGCCCTTCTTGTGGCCTTTCTTTTTACCTTTGCCTTTACCTTCGCCAGAGCCTTCGCCGCCCTCTCCTCCGCCGCCGTTGCCTCCTTCGCACTTTTTGTCGCTGGACGAGGAACTGCTGCTGCTAGACGACGAGGAGGAGGAATCGCTGGACGATTTTTGACCCATTTTGACTTCACGTTTCTCGCCCATGCTGCAGCTGGACTTGCACAGACAAGCGCAGTGTGATTTACCTGGAAAATTTTCAAGTTTGAATGCGAAATCACTTTACCTAGTTTAACTTGTGAAGTGGTTCTAGCGTCATTATTTTAGAATGAACTTTATCGTCCCACTGAGATAGAAAATTTGTCGACATTCGTCTACAAGCTGCTACGCCTGCAATACTTTTCTTACTGTTATGAGCAGTACACAGCAATGCCCCGACAATGCAGACTGAAATTATCACTGTTGATTACCATTACGTGAAATCTTTCTGAACAGAGATTTCTAAATGAAACTGGAATATCTGAGCAGGCATGCTCATCAACCATGTTGTATATTGGTGCACAGAGGATTAGACGACTGTTATCGATTCAATGAATAAACTAACAGCGACAACCCGCACGCACCGCTGCTACATGTTCAGGCTTTAGTCTTAAAGCAATCAAATTTGTCACGTGAAGCGAACTGAGTCGAAGACTTGTTGGACAAAAACTGCCTCAACTTATCTGTTCTCGATCCAAAGACAAAGGTAGACTTCGGTTGGAACACTGTATAACGCGATATTTGATTTAATATGCAAGCAATATCGTGATTTTCACGGACTTTCTTACTAGAAATTAACTATAATGAACCTGACGAAATACAATTTGTTGTGTTATTTTTGAAAAAAATTGCTTTACTGTGAACTGCCTTATATTTTTTCCTTGGTCTTAAAATATTCAGAATTGGATACGATCTAAAATTATAAAAGGATTTACTCACATTTTGATTTGAAAAACGCAGAAAGCTCGATAGAAGTTCAAATGAAAATTCTAAGAATCCGAATTCATTTATACGCGTGAAAGTAAAATGGAAAACTTTAGTCTGTTCTTGTAAAAACGAAACCAAAAAGCAATTTTTTCCAATTATAATTTCAATTTTTTTCAATTCTCTACTCAACCAAACGCCATGGAGCTATAAAATTGTGAACTAATTAACCGGCTTTTTGCAGCTTGCAATTTTTGATTGCGAAAGTTGTGCATTAAAATGTTCACGTAATCGATTTGAAAGGCGCTATTTCGTTTTTCATTTTTTAATTTACAGTATTTTATATAAAACGAACGCACATAGGTAAGGAGGAGACATTTTGGTGTTTGATGGGATTCAGTTTTGGCGTTGAAATTGCTGATATCAGGACAGCTTTAAGCCATGTTACGCAGTGGAATTTTCTATTATATTTCCTGGTTCCACATAACCACTACTCCACAACGATCATGCTCTAATGAATTCATTGAGTCTTAACTCAATGGTATACAATTTTCACTTACTTTCGCCTTCTCCTGCGCTGCCAGCCGGGGGCGGAGAGCCACCCGGCGGCGGTGATGTGGGCGCCGCCGGCGACGTGGCTCCCGTCGGCTTGGTTCCTCCCGTTGGGGAAGTACCCGCTGTGGGCGACGTACCGCTTTTCGGCGAAGTGGCGCCCGTCGGTTGTGTCGGGCTAGTCGCGCCCGGTGGTTTAGTCGTCGGCGCTCCGCTTGGTGGTGCTGTAGAAAAGAAAAATGCTGAAGTGCTGCTGGAGTGCAATGATATTCGAAGTTTCCCATCGGTGCCAATCAGATGCAAGACAGAAGAAAGATTGTCACATAATATTGGATATGCCGGTAAGATTGGGATAAAAAATATAAGCTAGAATGACACTGCTTCTCTTTGGTGCGAACGTGCTTGGCTCATAGTAATCATGGACAATATCAGCTCATTCAGTACAGTCGTAATTTATTTTCCACAAAATTTAAACATCTGCGTGTCCTGAAACATAGTATAAGAGTTTACTTGATCTGATACAGCGAGGTGTAGTGCAACTCCCACTTAAAATTTCGGAAAGACGCATCGACTATTTATGATTATCTTTTTCAACCACTTTAAAGCTGCCGCAATTGATTTCATGATCTCTATATGAAATGACATATGTAGCCAACCGATGAAAGTAAGTTCAATAGGTAAGAATACTAAGCTCGTTACTGTAGTCGATATGGAAAAAATTTTCGTTTACGGCCGAAAAAGAATAATTTTCTTCAATCGTTTGGTCAAATAGTAGAAATTTCTAAATTTAGGTGTGGACAATGTTCTATCCAAATCAAAAGTGAACAACTATGACGTTGTTTCAATGATTTTGGCCTCATTGTTAGTCTGCGTTTTCATTAAGGTATGAAGTATTTTTTGTGTGAAATTGTGGTTTAAATTCAATGTATTTTTTCTTTTACCGCAACTGCCATCTAAAAAAGACTACGTTTGCCAAAATTGGGACCGCTATCATTTCAAGAAAAATGGAATAGATCACTACCGAAAAAATTATTATACGGAAGATAGCCACTTCTCAAGTTCGCTATGGCTCATTCGAATTAGACGCGCGACACAATTTGTCAAGCAATTCTAAAGTAGTGAAAAATTTCATACTCTAGAAAAATGCTTAATCTCTTCAAGATCAAATAAAAACATCACGCATACCTATTTTTGATTTGTATAGACTGAGTGCTAATCCAGGAATTGTGATCATTTAACGAGGTTACATAAGGAATTTTTCAGTTGTTTTTTCCTCTTATGCACGAAAATTTTTTTCATCGATTAAGCTTACTAGTTTCTCCGTGTTGAACTTACTTACATGTGATCGCTACACGTTTCAGTTTGAAATAAATAGACCATACTACATTGTCCAATATTTTTACCAAGTCTTGCTATAGTCACAAAAAAATCACGCAACCTCAGAAACAGAATGTACTAGATTCACAGGTCAACATTTTTCATCACTCCTCAATTATGTATAATATGGCATGCTTAAATGTAAGACTTACGCGCTCCAGCTGCTGGTGGTTGGTTGTTACTGCTGCTACTGCTGCTACTACTGCTGCTACTGCTGCTGCTGCTACTGCTACTGCTACTGCTTCCACTGTTATCCTTTTCAGACTCTGGCCGTTTGGGTAGACTATTCGGCGACGACTTATCGCCGCCCGTTGGTGGCGCCGGCGCCGGTGGAGCTTGGGGGGCTTGGGGCAAGGCTGCCACGAACGCCAAACATAACGCCGATAAAGTTAAAATAAACTTAATTTGCATATTGTTGGAATGAGATACTACTAACGCCTTATGAGCTCAATGTTCGAACTTGACGAATATCCGCCCTAATTAAAAACGCTCCAAATTTATTTTAAAAGTTCCATCCCTTATCCTGCTGTGGGGTGATAAACAGGATCAGCGTTTATCCAGGATGCCCAGTTTTTTGTTCGAAATGTAGTTTTTCGACTACCATACTCATGTCTTGATTTGTTGTCTTCTTAACTCTTTTAGACGTGCGCATCCGTGCTCGACTCACGTATTCACACTTGATCCATGGCCAAAATCTTGGCGCTGATCCGGAAACACGCATTCCGTATATGATGACACGACAAAAAGTAGTCCTTGAAAATTTTTCGCATTAAATCATTGCGGTTTTTTATATTAATTTCACGATCGGGTAGGCTATGCGAGTCTATTCCACGAGCATCTCTAAAAGGCGAAGTGCGGTTTTAAAAAAGTAGGAAGAGTGATCGATCTATTTTGTGTTTCAAATCGAAAGGAACAGTGTCACTGAAAAGATACGGTCGATTTTCAAGCTTTCTGCCTCTGAAAAAGTGTGTATGTAATTTCTGATAGCCATTCAGCGAATAACTGCGCTGATTAAATGAGAAAATTGTGCGACAAATGAGAATCAGAAAATTATACTCATAGTAGCATACTTTCATAAAAAATAATATATTCTCTTTTTTCTAGTCTTTCTCAATAAAAAAGTGGAAAGCAAGTACATATATCATATTTGTGTGACTTTTCGATACCGTATAAGACAAATTTTTAGGTAAAAAATTCTTAACTAAATGCTTTGTGTATTAACGATTTGACGACGACAGTTCTGTTGCATATTTATTTAAAATGACGAACGCAAAGACAAAATAAATAGTTTAGGAAGAAAAGAAAAGAAATAGAAAGACAGATTTGACATACAATTTTGACAAAGGGAAAAATTGTATTCTAAGAAAAAAACGTTGAGCTTATTCATAAGAACGCAGGCTAGAATTGTAAAAAAACACTGCGTTTGTTCGTGTAGAAATGTACCGACACAATTTTGACAATAAGCAAGTTATTGAAGGATCGGTTGTCCTGCTTGCTGTTCATGGACGATTATATTTTTCCGTTGATCAGAGTTATAAGCTTACCAACCAGCTTTTAATCGTTAAACTTACTTTTCGTGAGACCATCCTATAATCGTTGGTTATTTTACAATTTAAAACCATTTCATAAAAAATAAATAAAATAAATAAAAATAACAAAGCCAAATGAACAAATAAGCGGACAAGATCTTGACATACATGAGCAGCAGGGAACTCATGAAGTTAATTTGAAGCTTTGACTCACGTCTAACACTGAAAAACAAAAGGTTTATAAGGTTTATTGCATCGAAAATCCATAATCCATTCGACTCAGATTTGTTACTGTGATGTGAGAAATTCCGAGTGTCTCTAACGTTGTGTCTCGATTTTGAGTGTTGTGGTAAGCACAAAACCTTCAGACAGTCATATTGACATTTCGATTTCTCGAAATAATTTCGCTTCAAGCTGTTTGGGCTGAGATCAAACCTTCCACTTATACTCGTTATCGAATTCTTAATTTTGATGTTTCACAGTATCTAATCATTATAGCTACATCTATTCGTGTGAAATATTAAAGTTTTTCTATGGGAGTGTAAGATGATAAAATTGCAGTGTCCCAGGTCAAAATGATGTCTATAGTCCATTTTTATCAAATGGGCTTTGGAACGAAAAAAAAAACGTTCATGCGAATTATAATCCTGCAGCGTACACAAACATGTTTTTTTCACCAAATGAGCGTAGCAAGTGAGACTGCAACTTGGAAATGTTGGAATACAAAGCAGGTGTCTACGATTTTGCTGAAGTTCGGATTACTTCCCAAATGTCCTACGAATATCAATTAGTCCATATAGTCTGACTTCAATATTTCGTGTTTACGAGGATCTTAAATTGTAGAAGAAAGTTTTTTCAACAAGCAACCGCACCTCAATTTTGTCATTAACTAAATTTCAATATCCAGGAAGTCCAACACGTGAGCTGTCGAACAAAAAATTTTTGAACAGGCATTTACGCATATTAGTGATAATCTTCCTGAAAGTACATTTCGGAATGATCACATGAGTAAAAACATTGATGAATCTATGACAAATAATGTTTGGATTGAGAAATGACGACGTGAATAGATGTGATGCCTGACGTGACGTTTTGACGAAAAACTTATGAATCACTCAAAAGACGAGCGACTAGTCCTAAAATGTTCTCGATCTTTCATGTTCGGATTTAATTGTAGGAATCTGGTATGGCACATGATTGTTGTTTATAATCTTCGAAACAGAAGGTCAATTCTCGAGAAAAAATGACTTTGAAAATGCGTTAGAAAAACCAACACTATAAATTGTTGAACAGCAAACAGTCTCACAGTATCTGGAGCGAAGTGGACTAAGTTTCGCGGAGGGTACATGATTGATCGCCAAATCGAACATATACCAACTTTCGATCAACTTCCAAGGTCAAAGCGTTCAAATAAAATGGAACACAAAAATAATAGGAATCAGATTCTAAATCGCCAACACTAAAAATGAGAGCGATATTGTTTTTAGTGTTATTTACAGTAGCATTTTTCGGGGCGTGCTTCGCGCAACAAAAAAATCCTGCATCATCGCCCGGTAATTTACCATTGAGGCCGGAAAGCGAGAGAGTAACATTTTTCGAATAATGTCATGCTTCTGCTCATGATTAATGTTTTTAAAGAACGGTGCCAGCCAGCCAACAGGAGCAACGAATCCTTCGGGGGCCACGCCACCAACAGGGACTACGTCAGGACCACAAACGAGTCCGGCTTCTGGAGCCACTTCGCCCAAATCAGCAGGCACAAGTCCGAGTAGGGCTTAGAATTTTGATTACAGCGGGAATAGGAAAATGTTAGAAGCTTTTTTTTCTAGGCGGTGGTCCGTCGGGTGCAACGACATCAGGTCCACAGGTTTCTAGATCAACGGCGCCGAGCTCAGGAACAACAGGAGCATCGAAGGCACCAAGTCAAAGTCAGGGTAAGCTTGAAATTATAAAGATCTGTTGGCAGTAACTGGTCTGGTGAAGAATTTTAAAGGTCTTGCGGATGAACGAGTTGCTATAGGTGATCTATAACTGACCCTAATTAGGAGATGTTATAAGAAAAAGAACCCGTCCAAATGACGCAAAATGAAACCCTCAAAATGTATATTTTTGGGAAGACAAAAATTGGATATTTTTTATTTTTTCAGTTGACCATAACAACAGTGTACCGGATAACAACACAAAAGTATTGTCGTAAACGAAACCATCGAAGTTAAGTGTCTTAGCTACGTCTTAAGACATACCTTCTCCAATGTAGAGGGAATGTCTTAGGATATAGCAATATGCTTAGATACTGTTCAGGAGTATGCCTCTGAACCCTAAAGATTCGCTCTCGCAAACGAGAGAGAGAGTTACAATGCGCGCGTGTTGAGAGTGGTCACAGCAACCATCTCAACTACAAATTGTTGCAATTGAGGGCGCCTTTCACATTGATCGGTTGGTTCAGCTGGTTAAAGCGTGCGGACGGTAGCCGCAAGGTTCCTGGTTCAAGCCTCGGACCGAGCCTAGCTTTTACTGAAGATCCGAGCAACGGGAATAGGTTACCTCAACACACGGACATATTTTTCTTTCTATGTTGAATGTCGTCCAAAGACATCATAGAAAAGTGACGTTCTTGAGAAGTTATCCAAATATAGTGTACGGTCAGCATCGTAATGTAATCTAGATTGGAAACGTATTCAGAACATGGCTATTGTATCTTATGCACGAAAAAATGGCTTCTTAGAATCATCATCAGAGTGCGCAAGTTGGCATTTACAGAGCCATTCTGTTTTTCTAAGTAAATTATGATTACACCTGTTTGATTGGAGTTCACAAATGTATGGAATTAGAATTTGACCTCGTAGCGGATAAATTTCGAGAAAAAAACTAACGCAGATTATGATTATGCGGAATGCATCAACGGAGACGAAACACTTGAATTTTTTCTTGAACGACATTGTCACGGAAATGTGGATTCTGCTGAGTGTCAGATCAAATCTCTGAGGGAAATGATCAGCTTGGCTGCGTTTACTTCCTCAAACATGGGTTGGATTGAAGGAATGACTAAAAGTCGGATGCGATTCAGATAGTCATAACAAATTATAAAATTTTTGCCGGATTTGCATCTAATGTCTTTTTTGTGCAAGTTTTCGAAGTTAGATGAGTTACGTCACTTATAGAGTTCAGAACAAAGTTACGACTTCATTTCCGTAAATAATTTGTTTGCTTAATTCCTATTGAAACTTAAGATTGAACTTTAGTTATAGTTTGTTTTATTTTGCTTTAGTCAGGCTCAAATCTAAATTTGATTCTTATTTTGATGGTTTTCTGATTTAAATCTCCCAACAGAATTTTCTTTTGATTTCGGACATTATGCGGATTTCCGTGGTTAGAGTTTCGATTCGTGGCATAAGTCAAGTCGTAGCATAGCAAAAAAGTTCAGTTGACTTAATGCCAGGAAGATCATTTTTCACAACTTTTTCACTTTCTCAAATTTCCTTCGAATAGAATGCGTCTGCTTGTGCAATACTATATGCGACACCAGAAAGCACGAAAGCCGCAAAGTGACGTACGGCGAAGGAGTCAGTCAAAGTAATCAGACAAGTTCGTCGTCTTCATCTTCGTCTTCCGAAAAATGCGAAGAAAAGAGCGACAAGAAGAAAAACAAGGGCAAGAAAAACAAAAAAGAAGAAACCAAATCTAAAAAAGACGACAACAACAATGAGAGCCTGCTCAGAATTAAACGTGACAAGTCGCCATCCTCAGACAGCAGCAGCAGCAGCAGCAGTAGTAGTAGTTCTTCCAGTTCTTCGTCTTCAAGTTCTTCGTCTTCAAGTTCCTCATCTTCTTCATCGTCATCGTCATCTTCCTCGTCCACCAATACGTCATCGACGTCGACGAAAGAAATGTCCTACAGCGAACAAACGGTCAACAATACGCAGGTATGGGTGATCGAGAAGAAACAAATGACTGCCTGCCCGAAAGAGAAATGCAAATGTGAAAAAGTGTGCCCGTGATGACATGAACATCGATATTTTTTGGAAATTTCCTTGGCCAGAAAATAAACACCATGTAAGGTTGTTTGACAAATTTTTCTCGGAATCAGGAGACGTGGAGCTTTGGGCTCTTGCAGTTTCCGAATGACTTTTCATCAAAATGACAAACTTGCACAGTAAAGACTAATCGCAACAGAATTTTAATTTCAAAACATTCGTACATTTAAATCCTTAATGCCTCCGACGAAAATTAAAAAATTCCATGGGAAACTACAATGACGAAATTTCTGACAGTAGGCTGAACTTAACGACTGAGGAAAATAGTACAAGGGCTGCGCAGAAAACGAACGAATAGCATCAGCACAAACACCAAATTTCTCTCTGGAATGTTTCATTCCGAACCACAAAAAAATTGTTTTAGGCACGCGTAAAGTTCTTATTATACATTTTTGCTTCTACGATATAATCGTAAGAGTTCCATTTTGAGCGATTTATCAAACTACTTAGCCCTTCTGAAAATCCAGTTTTTCTTGAAATGCCCTTAAATATGAAAAGTTAAAATCAAGCCTTCACATTTCTACGATGTAGGCAAACTCAGCTAACTCGAACAATTTTTTTGAGTAAAAAATTCTACGGTAAAGTCAATTCATTAGCATTAAACGGAATATACTATTTGTTAAAAGGTTGTATGATCCTCTGAAGTCTTAAGTATCCTTTGTTTGGCACTAGAATCATGTACACTCTTTTCTTTTCAATCAAAAGAAATTTGGAAACATCTATTTTTTATGACGGTGGCTGAATTCCCATTCGTTTGAATGCAACGGTTGAAGCTTACTGTATTCAAGCAGTTCAAGGGAACACTTATATACACTAAGACCGCGAAAGAATATCATGCAAAATCTAGTACCCATTCTAGCAAACTGAACTGCATCTGGAACTGCTCTCAGTATGGACTTATACACTATAGTAGTATACTCGTAGATCGATGGCTTATTGTAAGCTAAAAGGTATGACAATGAACCTCAAGACACACCCGCTGTTCAGAGAAAAAGTTAAGAGGAAAAAGAAACACAATTTTTCATGTAGTTATCAACTATGAAAAAACAAATTTTTGAGCCACCCTGAATGGACCAGAAGCGATACTATAAATTAGCGGTATAAAAAAATAATTGAAAAAGCTTGAAATACTCACGAGTAGACGATTATTCAAATAATCTGAAAAATTCCATCGAATGTGTTTTGGCATTTTTCTGGCGTGAGAATTTTTTTTTTTTTGAAATTGTACAAATTGAAACGTGTGAAATTTTCAGAGACTACACCGAACGAATATGTTTTATTGATGTTAAAAGCATGAACAATGAATTCAATAAAAAAAGGTATGCATGATTTCCCGACTATTCTGAATGCTGTGCAGCTTAATTTTTCGCAGTCAGTGCTAATCATGGAGATATAATGCAAAACGGATCGTTTTCCCCGTAGACGACACTTGACTTTGATTAGGAAATCGTGGTTCAGAGGCGTTACTTCGGTCGATCGTTCGAATTCTGCCGTTCCGTAAATTTATGCAAAATTTAGCGCAAAGAAAACTAATTGATGCAGTCGACGGGCGAATTTTCCTCTATAGATATCATTTATGATAATGCCAGCCGAAATGGCTATAATGATCAGTGGGCCATTGCGTGTTTCTCAGTAATTATACTCATTTCGTTACATAAGTCACAGAAAGAAAAATTTTCATTAGAGAAATAAAATGAACATTTTGATTTGCTCGTATTGTGAATAATACGCTACCATCTATTACCGCCACTACTGAGCTCAATGTATCCCACCTGTTTTTCTTTTTGGGCGCAATGTTTTGACGTTTCACCTTTTCAGTCCGCGTGGAACTCAATTTCGTGAGGCAATGACGCCCATTGATCTCTGACGCAAGATTAATTTGTAGTGTGGTTTGGTTATCTGATCAAATTTATCCACAATTCTATTGTTCTTCATATCATCTCCATCTGAATTAAATCACATGAGCAGTCTGTCTTTCCTTAAATGTTTGGAAATCATAGAACCCGAAAACGGGTACTATTTTTCATTTTTGTAATTATCCGTAAACAATACGCTTGAGCTAACCCTCAGAATTTTTTTGAACAGAATGTCCTACGCCAAAGGCTTCGTCTGAACGACTTTCAATTCAGTACATTTTTGTATCATTTTTTCATTTTACATGAATTTTAGCACATAAGAGCTACTGCTCTTTAATACGGCATATGAATTCGAATTCTGTATTTCTATTATTTGCCACTTCGCTAGTTATAGGCAATAGAACGCTAATCTTCTAAACCGTTGTATTGATAAATTAAAAAACGTTGATATCTATTATTGATTTATAAAGCTTTCTCTGGAGTCATTTTTACTAAGCACGAGATGATCTCCCAAAAATATTGTGATTTCACTGCACTATCCTAAAATATATGTTTATTGAGCACAGCACGCTTTGTTTAGGAGCGATTGATTTTCTCAGACTTTCGTGATCAAGTTTATCAGAATAGAAGCTCAAAAGTATGTATTTTGCAATCCCAAACCCAACCCAAACGTGTTTATTCTATATTTTATCTCGAGATTACCGCGAATCATGCGACATGCAATTTTCACATAATGAGAAACTATATACAGTAAGAAAAACGCTGAATTTCCTCGTGATTACGGGGAAGTCAATTTCGTTGGAAAAACAGCATGCTTGTCAGCTTTTGACTTGGATAGAACTGTGTCGATATGATTTCCAACTTTGATCATTTAACCAAATTATTGAAAGAAATTTTCACTTGTTCTCTTTGCCGCTCATGGACGATAAATTTTTCCTTTGATTACAATGATAACCTCAGGAGTTTTTCGTGTTGAACTTACTTTAATAAGGTTGCTGCGTCATCTATCTAATGAATAGACTGTATGGCCATGTAGAACAAAAGAGGTAAAATTCATAATTCCGATAGAATATGGCTGGCCGTATACTTTAGGACCAACTTTGGCTCATCTGGAGGAGACAAGCTTTCAAAAACAATCAATAGGAATAAGTATAGTTTTTTGAGTAATTGTACTTGAGCGTTAAACGACGAGATTCTAAAATCATGTATACAAAATGATTGATTTTAGGTCTATATCTATGCAGAATGAGTACATCTTCTGAAACTGGATTGAAAATATTAAGTAATAAGGCAGGCTTTTAATTTTAAAACACCTCTGCGGTAGTAAGATAAAGAAAATCTATCAGAAGCCTCCACAAGATTGGTAATTATTACGAATAACATTCCACCTTGTGCCAGTTTATATATGCTTTCTCACCGGGGATTATCAACATAGACGAAGAATCCCCAAGGCTTATTAGCGAAAATACATAAATCTATCATCTTCCTACTTCTCAAAGGTGCTTCCTCGGACGCTGTATACCTATTTTCTACTTGGTCTGCTAAAGCGATTGTAATAATTACTCACCCACCTCAAAATGAGACATCAGTTGATACGGGTAGAGTAAACATAGAATTTTTGAACTACTTATGGGAATATTTGGTAGCAGTGGGCATTATTAGACCGAATCATATATGGGTTATACGAGCATTTCATAGGATATTAATATCGTTTCAATCATCCCTATCATGTTATCGAACTTATTTTTTCAGTGAAGCATATCAACAGAAGTCATATTTTTATCCGGCTTGCAGTTGTATGTATGTTTTGCCGTATCGCAGTTCACAGTAATGAGACCAAATTTTTTTGATTAGAATCAGCCATAAAGATGAATTAACTGTAATTTGAGCAATCTATTGTCTGAACTCTTGTACTACCGTTTTTTATTGTTTGTGTAGATTTTTGAAGATAACTGTATTTTTACAGAAAATTATATTTTCAAAATATTTGTGTCAGATCAAAAGTATTTAGCCACATGTGCATCATCATTTATGCTTCTGCTCAAACTAAACAAAGCAGTTTAGCACTGCTGATATGACCACTGGAAAGGGAGCATGAATGGGTTAGAGATCATAAAATAAGATTGAATTGATGCTAGTAACTGAATCATCTTGATTTAAAAGAGGCTAGAAGAAATTACGTTTTTGAGATGGCGCGGTAATCTATAACTTTCGCTAACGAACTTTACACAGCCTTAGTGTTAGAAAAATTAAAATTCACTTTCACAGTTCGATCATTAGGTTGCGTCCGACATGAGATGTGAACTCTGCCTGTTCTAACTGATATTTGATCTAACACTCTAAGAAAAGTTACTTCGTGGCTCAATGACCCAATAAACGTTGAGATTCAAAAAAATCGCACAAAATCATCTAATGTATTATAAGATTATTTTTTCTTTTTTAGAAGACTATTTTTCATCAATCTGAATTTTCAAAATGTCACCTTCATCGGATAGTTTATACAAAACACTATAGTCAATTTTTTCAAGCAAGCCTCGAAAAGAAAAAAGATTTGCTTACAAACAACAAAAAATCTGCATACTCGGTCGCTTTTTTTAGATTGACTGTAGCATTTAGGATTATAACTCGAAAAAAATATTGGCTTACGATGCTCGGTCATCACCAGCCTACGGATTTCTTCGGACTTTTTTGCGTTTCTAGGCTCATTAGAAAATGAACAGGGTATAGGTGCGAGTTAAAAATTTTGATCAGATTTTGAAAATTTCTTTGAAGCTTAGAAAATTTTTTTCACCAACAATCATCTTCGAATTGAATTTGCCTAATTTTATAAGAGTTCTATGTGGTATGTACTCCATCAAGATTTTTTTCTGAAAATTCGATGAATCGAGTTAAATCTTTTAATATTCCAATTTTCAGCACGAAATTCATTTAAAGTCAAACCTGCTGATAAAAAAACCAGCTCTGAAAACCAGGGACAGAAAAACACAAAGATACAGCTCGTTTTTCCTGTTTGTTCCAGGCATTTCTCTTTTGACTGTAATTTACGTGGTAGTTTCCTGCACAGCAAAATCAAAAGACAATGTGTAATTGCCCCAAAAAAATATCTCTTGGAGAATGAGAGGGAAAGATCAAAATGGTTTTTATACATCATGAATTATTTTATAGATTTATCTCTAGTTTGCTTATGTTCTAAGCTGCTCAATTAAGTTATACTGATCGGCAGCGGAAAAAATAATGCAAAAATAAAATTTGATCGTGATTACAGTTTCGGTGACTTTAGAAAATAATCCATCATTCTTAATGTTATTCGTTTTTAATTTCACGTATTCCGCTTGCTCATTAAGTTGTCTATCTGCGCTTTTCTTGTGTTGAAGTTCTTTTTTACATTCTTCAACACTACGCAAATGATAGTTATTAAAAATCTCAGCTCGGCGTCTCGATAGTTTAAGAACAGAAACCCGATCTCGCTTATATTTCCGGAATGTGATATATAGAATGTTTCCTTGATGGCTTATCATTCAATTTTCTGCACTCAGTTGATAAGACGTTCTTGGACATTGTTCATACGTTTCTTA
This sequence comes from Romanomermis culicivorax, assembly GCA_963922205.1. Lineage (NCBI taxonomy): Eukaryota > Metazoa > Nematoda > Enoplea > Mermithida > Mermithidae > Romanomermis > Romanomermis culicivorax. The sequence goes on from CAWUHX010000048.1 coordinate 1,129,459, forward strand.
TTGTCCGGAATGCTTTTCTGAATCCGTTATGTGTAGCTGCGTATTCCGCGTTCCATTTAATGTAAGTATAGTGATAAGGATTACTTTAAGCTGTATGACCCAAACACATTGACCAGTTACTAGAAAAATTGTTGATGAAAACTAAAATTCTCTTATACAGTATCTGTTGATATTCGTGCAGTAAATTAAAATTTTCGCCGCATAATGAAATGTGGTTATTATGATTGCTCGTACTCTAATCATGTCATGATACTGTACGAGTGTTTCAACAGGGATACGGACAATTCGCCCCCAGTAATTCGCCCCCAGCAATTCGTCGCCCACAATTCGCCCCTGGTAATTCGCCCCCACTGCAGTTCGCCCCCGGACAATTCGCCATCAACACAATTCGCCCCTGAGCAAATCGCCCCCCCCCCACAATTCTCCCCCAGTAATTGGCCTCCAATCCACTGTTTTTTAATTTAAAAAATTCAGATTTAAAAATAATTCCACTAGGTTGTTAGCAGTTATGTAATAGCATTTCTACACATCTATACACAATACCTATAGATTTTTCCCAGCCGAAATAGCATGTTTATTAATTAATTCTGCATGCAGAGTGCAAGTATTATGTACAAGAAGAAAAAGATCTACACTAGAGGTCCCCAAGGTCAGATTTTTTAGGTAGGGGTAAAGTTGAAAATTTGCGGGCTAGTGTAGCTAAATGTCCACTAAACACGTCATTTTGTCTTAAAATTAGGCAACTAGTGATCAATTTTCAGGACATTAGGCAGGGGTAATACCCCCCTCATACCCCTCCCTATGGGGTAGTCTGATCTACAGCAATGTTCCAAATGAATATCCACGAATAATTTTTAAATTTTCTTTGAATGTAAGATTTTTTTACTGATGCGGTTAGTACTAAGTCAGTATAAGCATTTTTTACTCGTACAGTCAGCAATACAGCGTTTGAGCAGTAGTTCCCTAGAATTGAAGTGGCCGGTTGCTTTTGCACTTGAAACAAAATGTGTGGCCTAGTTCAAAATGAAAGCTTGCAGCTAAAGTTTATCGAACTGAAAATAATCAATTTCGACCAAAAATTTGTGAAAAATCTCAACACTGGCAATTTGCAAATTTATATTTTTTCAAGTTTGTAATGATGGTGTCCTAATCCCCAGAAACCATGCCAAATTTTAGTCTAATGGCGTGAATACCTGGGAGAATTTACGCAGAACTGTAATTTGTAACACGGATATCATAGGCAGAATTGCGAGTCATTTATGTTCTTCGATCTGCATTTGTTTTTTATGTTTTTTGTTCTTTTTTTCGTTTAGTTTTTTTCTTGTTTCCTTTTTTTGTCCTTCATCTTTCTTGTTTAGTTTCTTCTATATTTTTTTGATTACTTTTTACTCATTCTCCTTTTCTGATTTTTTCCTTTATATTTTCTTCTGTTTTTTATATTTTTATTCTTTTTTGTTTTTGGTACACCGAAAAGTTGTCACGAAAAAGAGAGTGAAGAACACGATAGAGTCCCACGTAGAATAATATAATCTTAATTGCTCTCCATAGATCCCGATAAAAAGTTACAAGAAATAAAGCTGGAAAAAGAAAATCTGGAGATATATTACATAACATATCAGTTGCTTTTAAATCTAAAACCAGGTAAGTATAGTACCAGGGGCGAATTACTGGAGGCGAATTGCTCAGAGGCGAATTGTGTTGGGGGCGAATTTTCCGGGGGCGAACTGCAGTGGGGGCGAATTACCAGGGGCGAATTGTGGGGGACGAATTTCTGGGGGCGAATTACTGGGGGCGAATTGTCCAAGAACCGTTTCAACAAGACTTACGTGAATCTACGAGGATTATGAATGCTTCCACTGCAGAAAGTATGACGAACCATAAACTTTGTGACACCTTAGGGCCTAGTGTTATATTTTGTCAATTTAGTTTTTTGATTCCAATTTTATTAATAAGAAATATTGCTCCATCTGCATTCACACGGTGTATAATCTATAATCCAACATCTAACTTCATGTCATTCAATAAATTAGAACTTTCCACGCTCCTTATTATCAATATTGAGCGTATTCCAATTGTTTGACACCTTTTTTTGATGGATACTGAAAATTTTTCAGTCTATGCTAATATTCACTTCTTGATTAAGCTCATGGAAGTCAGATTTGCTGGTAAGCTTCAATGACAGGATTTTCGTGCAAACAGTATAGAGCAATAACTATTGGTATTTGAGCAAAGGTCTGCATTTATTCTGACACTGCATTCAATTTTAAACTGTTGACTTGTAGTAGGTTTGATGGATGTAGTAAGAATATAGAACGCATTGACGCTAAGCAGTTCGAAGAAATCAGTCGCATTGCACTTTGAAGAGCGATTTATTGTAAATCGATTTCTAGCGAGCAATTGCAAAGCAAGTCAAGTGCCGAACTGAGGTTAAAATTAATAAAGTTCATGACATTCGAACAGAATTAAAGAAACATCGATACACGTTGGTCCAACATATGAAAACACGAAGACAATTTCTTGGAAAATTTGTTTTGACTTTTGTATCCACCAGAAGCTGTCATCACTTTATCTGTTGATGTTCAATTAGTCAAAATTGAACGCTCGTGCAGAAGGCGAGCAGCATTATTGAAGTTCAGCGGTTATTGTTGCAAAACCTTTGCACGTCGGTTCATGTCAACCGGCATGGTTATATCAAAACAATCAGATTTTCATTTTGTTATTGATGAATTTTTCGTATTCAAATTTATGAGTTCTGGTATCATCAAATATGACATTGGATAAGATACAGTAACCCGTCCCTCTACATCGTTTCCATCTGTTAATTATCTGTCGCACGGCAGAGCAACGATCTTCGTTTTTTATTGATTCGCGTTTTTCATAGTTTTCTTTTTTAGCAACAGATATCAATTGTCTATAAGTCATTTCCAATTAGAATGCAACGCTACAAATACCTGCATATTATTGTGGCCGGCATTTTGCTAGTCTTGGCTGTCAGAACAAATGGAAGAGTTCCACGATATGAAGTGGATTCAGGAGGTGAAAATTAAGTGGTCTGATAACATACTGCCCAGCAAGTAATCATTTGAACACGGGTTGAGAGTGTATTCGGTGTTTTTGCATAGCTATGTTTTGTCGTGTTATTTTAGTATCTATTGTAACTCTTTTTGTCTGAGAGTACTTTCACCATTGTTAGTGAATATTGAATGTACAACTAAGACGCAATAATGTCCTCAATTTAAGTTTGAAATTTTCATTAGTGTCTGAATGACAGAAAGTGGAATACCTACTCCATAGTTTAGACTACTCCACAGAGTACCTACTCCATGACGACTCGACGGAGTACCCTTTTCGATATAACGGAAAGTGGAATAATAAAGTAGTGACCTTCCTAATGAAAAAGCAGAAACGGTGCACTTTTTTGCAGTGAATTAACTTTGCACCATTTTTCGTTTTGTCTCTCAGTTACAGTGTTTTCTATTACCATCATTCTTATTTGAAAGAATACACTTTTTACATATAGCAGCCATCAGAAGAATGATGGGACGGCTTTCACAAGAGATCTACTTCTCTATCGAAGGACACAGTCAGCCAGTTAGCTAAAAATGATACAGACAAATACAAGAGATTTTTGAGATAATACAACTTTTAAAATTAAAGGTAAACTCAATCTCAAACTGATCTAATCTGGTCTTGAAATGTGTCTTATCGGACTGTCCGCATATCCAGTTTCAGCATCGATTTTTTTTATAAGCTCAGAAAAGTGACCATGTCCGGTCTCACGGACGAAAATTTTCTTACTAAACTTTCTGCTTCACCATTTGTATTTTTTCTGTCACACTGAAAGGAGATACTGTGTCGATTAATCCGTGGGATAGGACTCCACCTTCTGCCATTTACTGTTTATATGGGTTGTCCTAGCCACATCAAAGTGTCTATTTTTTCAAACATAACTCTGGATAATCAATGATGAGCAAGTACAACGTTGGAAAGAACTCTTCAAATCGGAAAGATATTGGTAGTTTCAACAGAGATTTATTAATGAACTTTATTTTGCTCTTAGATGTTCAACCTCACCACAAAATGACCGTTGAATACGTTCCATTAGGAGATTTGATGTACCAAATTCGTAAAAGACAGCCGGTTCTGGACGATGACGAATTCGGATGGAGTTGGGGTAAAAAGTGAAAATGGAGTATATCTTACCGATTTTAGTCGAAGTTCGATTGTCAAAGTGCTAATACTTATGAGTATTCATTGTAGTCATTGATGGCTTTAAAGAAGTAAAACTTTCTTCATTGATCGGAGACGAGGGTTGTATCACACGTCCATCAACGCATCATGAGAAAAATCACTATTGCTTGTGAAAGGGGAATTTCACGAACATATATACTTGCACGAGTTTCAGCGTTGGAAGTTTGCAGAATCCGAGACAAATCCTGGTTTTTTGAGCATGCAGCATTTATGCTTTTATAATTCATGTATGACACGCTAAAGACCGTCTATGTAGAAGTGCATTGTATAAAAGTAATCGGGAAAGACATGAAATTATGTTCTAGCATTAGTATACGGTAATTATATATATTCCAAGTTAATGCATATACTGATAGACAGGCCCGATACGAATTCATGGATTTTTTATTTTTACCATTTCGTTAACATCTGAACACTGTCAAACATTATGTACAAATACAAAATCAAATTAGACACCAAGTATCTTCAAATATAATAAATTTAACGTAAAAATTAGGGGCAATAAGTCGAACAGTTTGGTGGCGCCGCTCATCGCCCCGTTGCATCTGTTGGCCCAACAAGTACACATCTTGGCCTGTTGGATTCTCCATTTACCGTGATTGGACATTTCGCGCCAAGAAACCATTTCGCAAGTGTCGCTATCCGTAAAGCCGTAAGTTTCTAGCGCGACCGGGTTAAAACCGCGCACCAAGATATTGTCTAAGCACCCGCGAATGACCACGTGACCCACGATCATACCTGAAATATTGGAATAAGTAATAGTTGTAATCCAATAATGATCAATTGCCCAAAATTTTAGGGGTTTAGGGGTGAGGGTCATCGGAAGAAAAATTTTGATTTTTTCGCCCAAGAAGTCCGGAAAAAATGATTAAAAATATACTGCTTTTTAAAACCACAAAACTTTGTATTTATGGAACGGCGCTCCAAAAAATTAACGTACTTTTTTTGCTCAAAAATACCCATTTTCTACTGAAAAAATGACATTCTTCAGTTTTTCCTACAAAAAGGGTGAGGTTTCTATGGCTAAAATATTTCAGCCATATGACTGAAAGATCTTGAGCCGTAGCAGTAGTGCAGCAGTAAGAGCGGTATAGTGCCAATAGTGATAATAGTAAGTAGTAATAGTAGTAGTAGTAGTAGTAGTAGTAGTAGTAGTAGTAGTAGTAGTAGTAGTAGTAGTAGTAGTAGTAGTAGTAGTAGTAGTAGTAGTAGTAGTATCCGAGAAAAAAAGTAGCTGCGTACGTAGGTTGTTTATTATTTGCATGAGCATCTTTTTTCTACCCCATGTTCATTTGGGAGTCATTGTTGTTCATGTTGCAGTGCTGCAGCAGCAGTTACAGTGATGATGATAGAAATTTGCTTACAATGTATTCGAAGACGCCGATTCTAGTTTATTTCAAGTATTTAAAACACAGCCGTTTTTTCATTTTTCTGTATTAAAAAACACCAATAGTCAAGAAATAGACAAATTTTCTACTTCTCCAGAAATTATTTATGATCTCCATAAGAAATAAAGAAAAGAGTTGTATCATCGAAAAAAATTTTCAGGAAAAGAGAGGGATCACTTTTTTGACAAAATTAATTTGCCGCTTGTTGAAGACGTAATTTTCAATGTTCTATGAGTTTTGAAAAATTTTGATACTACTATACTTTAGCTACGATCGAGTCTTAAAAAATAGCTGACATTGTTGATGCTGTATCATCTTTTTCGTCTCAAGTGATAAAGTCATTAAATGAGTGAAAAAATGAAATATAAGTTACAGAATTCGCTTGTTACCCATCTTGAATTCTGCTTCTTTGATCATGACACAAGTTTTATTGCATTTAGTCAACGGTATGCCTCGACTGAAGAATGGGTCGTTGCAACGATTGTCAAACTTTAACGGCTTGTGGAAAAAGGAGGCCAGCTTCTGGAAATCTGCTTCCAAACTTTTCGACATGCAATTGTAACATTCAGTGGAACGAGGCCCAGCTTAATAAAAAACGAAAACCGTAGAATTGTTACTCCAATTGTTTGTGTGAGCTACACGATCAAATTTGAAAACGACTGCGATAAGGTTGTTGAAATGAGTGCCATTGGATAGGAGTTATTCCAAAACTCACTTACAAATTTTTGAATGTTTTCGAATACAATGTTCACGTTGAACTGATTTTAAACGATGTCCGCTTTCGAAATACTACTCTCTAGTTGCACTATCTACAATGAACTAATTCAGTTATCAACTTGACTGATTTTTAAAATTAGTATTTTCAGAAGATTCGAGATGATATTTGCTGGATAAATTAATCTTTTGTCTTGGATACTGGTGTAATAGTGAGTCTAAAATGTTGAATACCAAATGATAACTTAATTTAAACATTCTCGACAAGTGGGGAATAGAGTCGTGACTTTCAGCTATAAAAATGATTTTGTAATGACAATATTACGAAAATTCAAATGATTCGTTCGATAGAAACGTCGTACGGTACAATGTCGAAAATTTACAGGGTTTTGTTCAAGTCAGAAGCACATAAAATCGCTCCACAAGTTGAAAAATTTATTTGAAACTAAAATAATCTACGAAACACGAAAATCAACGACTTAATTGATCGACTATCTGAAAAAGAAACTGTGCGTTTCAATAACAACTGGATATGATCAAATATTCAACTGATGAAAAGAGAATTCCGTGAGAATTCAGACCCATCTCAAATTTTTCAATGATACGTTCGGTTACTAATGCGCTAATGCTGGAAGCTTGTGTAAAAAGCAAACGCCATTTATGTCATGTCATATCATATTTAGTGATCTCGGCTAGGCGCTATACCAGGAATTTCTGGTAAGTCTTTTCAGCCGACCTAAGGTAAAGGCTTTCTCGAAGATCAAATTTCAATTTTTGGGTCAATCCAATAAAAAATTAAACTGGGGCAGTTAGTGGTATGATTTTAAAGACTTTCAGAACGTAGACCCGTTTTTTGCATGAACATATAACAAAGATCACCGGCTAGCACATGGAAGTTTTCACTAAAATTTAATAGTAGTGTACAACCAGCAAAGCATTCTGAAGTCAATAACTACTTCATTGAAGTGATTAATCATGGTAGACTTCATTAGTGAATCGAATGGTATGTTTATGAAACCTATCCAATGTGTTTGGGTTACAATACACTAAATGTCCAAGCTCTATCGGAACAATAAGCAATTCGGGTCACAAACTTTACGTATATATTAGAGTGATACAATCAACATGACTCATTCGCATAACAGAAATAACTCACTTTTTATAGTATTGTATAAATATTCGCTGGTCACCATTTCTATACAAGTCAATAATTGCAGATAATTGATTAATGAAAGAAAGTAATTAGTATATTCGCCCATTTCTTTGCATAATGACGATCATTAAACTCCATTTAATGACGCACTTGACGATACAAATTCCACATTATCAATTGCCGACGTCTCATTACCGCGGATTCTGAAAGTGACCGACGCCAAATATAGATACAATAGCCCTCTTTTCTGCCTCTTGTAAACTCTCTCAAAAACGATAGCTCATTCGATGCCAGTCGTAGTCTGTAAGAAAGTCGACGTTCAGGTTTTTCCTCCTCCGATAATGTTCGGATAACGGGTAATTTATCAAACGATTTTTTTTCACTCTGTCTCTCCGACAAAATTGGCGTTTTCTCCGCTGTCTATTAGAACGGCAAACTCCTAAATAAAGGAAACGAGAAAACTAATTTGAACGAATAGGGCGAAAGATTTGAGCCTAAAAAGAGCGCGCACATAATCCCTTACATTTGGTCCCCGGGGCATTTTCCAACTTTTTGCCCTCTTGTAGGCTTGGAGCAAGGAAAAAAGATATTGAGACTTGGGATGATGTGACGATGATCATGATCATCATCATCATCATAGCGTATAAATGAGAAGCTCTCCTACTCGATGTTCGAGCGAAATATTAATTTTTGAAAGGGAAAAGGACGCTGGGCAGGCAGGAGGCACCCTCGTTAATGGAAAATGAAAAATATACATACAAGCATAAAAATCTAGACAAACACACGCACATTAGGCTTTCAATTAATAGCTTAATGGGCGAAATTTGTTTTCTTAGAGACACGGGACACCAGCTGACCTTAATACGTTAAATCACCGTAACTTTTTCCAATCGGCTGGCTTTTACCTGATAAGCTGAGCAAGGAATTTAGGTGTCTAAGCCAAATGAGAAAAGTAATAAGATGTTGGTGATTGATACCACAACACACTATATATTTCCAGACACGCTACTACTCTCAAGTTGCAGTTAGCGAAAAGGAATGCAAGCATCTTGGTCAGATTGTTTATAAGAAAATCAGTATGCAATAGAAAGAAGTATTTCATGCAAATTCACAATTGATTAAAATTCAGGTTGTGGATTCAACTGAATGTTTTCCCTTAATAATTAAATAGCAAAAATAATATGGTTAATCAAGAAATCGATATAAGAAAGTTGCGTCGTGAATTTTTTTATGAAAGTTCAGAGTACTCCAATTCTAAGTAATAAAAAGTATAATTACTATGAGAAGTGCATAGTATTTAACGATGTGAAACACACAATATATTTTTGCTATACATTCACTGTTTCATATAATGTTATATACCAATTAATACCAAAATAAAATATGAAAAATGTTGGGACAAATAAAACTTTACGATTGTGAAAGTGATAAATCATGCACGTAAAACTGTTGGTGCAAGGAGTAGATGAAGCAGAAAGCTACAGATATCAAAAATAAAACATTACCTCAAGACAACGATAACAAAATTTACTGAATGCTAATGCAAAATTCGCGAAGGGCATGAAAGAGAAAAGTGAAAATTATGTAGGAGTGAATAGGGATGATTTGGTAGAGACTATAAGCAGTTTCCGCACTGGTGAAGTTCGCAAACTAGCAAGGCAAATGTACCCCATACTTCTCATGAAAATTATATAGCTTATGTACGTCAGATCACCAGCACGTAACTGACCTTGTTTGCTCAGAATTTATGCATTACTTCCTTTTTAGATCCATTGTTGCCCATAGACTGTAAACTGTTGTAAAAACATACCTAAAGTGAGATTACCGCTGTCATTGAGCTGCATCAAACTTCGTTTTTTTCTTTTCTTGAGTTATCTCTTCATTTAGTGTAGACTATTGCAGGCGCGAAAGATTTTTTTAATACAGCCCGATTTATGGGCTAGAATTGGCCGAAATCTGGTCTGATTCAGAGAGACCAACGCTCATTGTGATTGCCAGGACATTGCTTTAAAGTCACTTTCGCACACGATCTGAAGATTCCATATTTTAGTTTCTTTTTCTCGAAATGCTGATACATATTAAGAGTGGAAATCAAGTACTATTTCGCATTTTTGTCATTTCCTGCTAAACCATATCTCGCAAAGGATTGAAAATTTGTGAGCCTACTCAACTAACTATTACCATTTTTTTAGTAAAACATCCTGTTTCAAAGTCTTTGTTGTGAACAACGATGGGGGCGGCACTTATTTCTGTCATTTTCCAATTTACAAGCATGTTATAAAAAACAGACTAGCTTTCATATTATAGGTATTCCATGCAAAACTCTACACACTAACACTCAAAACCAAGCTTCGAAATTCTAGTGGCTTCCATAATATGTCGATTTAAGGTAAATGGGCGCTAATCCTTCAAAGCCTGAGACATTTTTCACCTTTTTCTCCAAATGTTAAGATTGACGTGTGAAAGCTGTTATTAGGGAAGGAAAATAGAGAGGCAAAAAATTCAAAAAGTTTCTCTGGAATTTTTTGTTTCTTCCCAACTAGAAAAATAAGCTAATATAGAGTTAGATCAAAACACGTTAAAAGAAACTCCTGACTTGTATGAAAAATTTGTGTCTTAACGGGAGAGTTGTCTTTTATTTATTATTCATCATTATACAAAGGATCTATTTATATGCCATCGTTCCGATACCTGAGGATCATAAGTCATTTTCGTAGAAAATAGAAGCAAAAAAATGTGTCAGAAGCCAGACTTAAAGAACTTTCTGTCGATAGGAAGCTTATGTTTACTTGAGACAAAAAGATCGAAATCCTGTAGCAAAAATGTCCTTCGTAACGTACGAGACATGCTTCTAGATATTTTTTGAACAAAGATTATACAGCGCTCATCCTGATACTCATTTTACCGAGGAAGGAGGAATTATCTTCATCATCAACAATGACTGACATATATAGTTATATATATTTTAATGCACTGCACAAAAGAAAAAATCACTTTTCTCTGCTCTCACTTACTGCTGCACGGATTGAGATAAGCATAGATTTGATAATTTCGCCTTCTAAGAAAAAATAATAAAAAATATACGATTATCATTTTCATTCCGAATGAGTGTTATCTAACATAGGATGAAGAAGAAATAATCTTAAGATCAAAAACTACGAACCGGGGAAAACGGTGTTTCAAACACCATCAACATCCTACCCACAAATCAGGCTTTGAACCATGTGTCATATTGTCATCTCGTCAAATTCTTATATTCGCATCATCTTGCATGCAGTTTGTTTTCCATTCAGCTCTATTTCCGTTGTCCTATTTTTCACAGAAGTCATCATCAGTGAGCTATTCTATCTTCCAACTGAGTTAGAACGTGTGTAAAAATCCACTATCTTCTTCCTTATTTTGTAGATCTACCTCTCACGAAAATTTACAATATTGCCTATTCCTGATACCAATATAAGACTTTGCTTGCTGTATATGTTTTTAATCTGAGCTCAGAAGAAATCCATTCGGGGAAAAAATGTCCCGTCTATGAGAGATTCAGTTGAGAAAATAATTTTTTGACTTTCTTTTTTATGCATCAATTAATGTTGTTATACCGATTTTCTTGCCATTGTTGATACTGTTCATCAACTCCAGAACGTGTAGCAAAACAGAAAAGCAAAAAATATTGCTTTTAATCACAAATTTAAGCTTTTTTCCTACAATTTTACCACCACGACATTTTTGGAATATTTGATTTACATATCAGTCGTGTCTTAGGCTTAGGCTTAGGCTTAGACTTACGATTAGGCTGAGGCTTAGGCTTTGGCTTAGGTTGGGCTTAGGCTTAGGCTTAGGCTTAGGCTTAGGCTTAGGCTTAGGCTTAGGCTTAGGCTTAGGCTTAGGGTTAGGCTTAGGCTTAGGCTTAGGCTTAGGCTTAGGCTTAGGCTTAGGCTTAAGCTTAGGCTTAGGCTTAGGCTTAGGCTTAGGCTTAGGCTTAGGCTTAGGCTTAGGCTTAGGCTTAGGCTTAGGCTTAGGCTTAGGCTTAGGCTTAGGCTTAGGCTCAGGCTTAGGCTTAAGCTTAGGCTTTGGCTTAGGCTTAGGAGTAGATTTATGCTCAGGCGTAGTTTAAGGTTTAGTATTTATCTCTATGATGGCAAATTTATAAAATGTCGTGGTGGTAAAATTGTAGGAAAGATCCCAAATTTATGCATGATACGTGGAACGAGCAATTTCAAAAGCTCTATTTGTTCTTTTCAATTCCTTTTTTAGAAGTTTCGCTGTCCCGTTAAATGTATACAGTTTCATCGGATTTTATTAATCATTTTCTATTGCTGATTTTTCCGTTTATTTATGTTTTACTACTTTTCGAGACAAGAGTTTCTATTCATATATTTTTCTTATTTCGTGACTCGTGTTTTGTTCTGACTATGTTACTAAATAATAACAGTTGGACGCAAGTAGTATTTCCGGTTTCTGCGATTTTCTGCTAGGCAGATGTCACACAGGATTGAAAATTCGGCTAAACTTCAACTATCTTTTGAATAAAAATCTTTATAGCAAAATCTTTGTGTAAAAGAAATTTTTTTTAGCGAAAATATGCCTTGTTGATTTGTGTTCATTGTCAGAAAAAATCTTGTTTAGTTTTCAGTTATCTAGTTAGTTAGAAGTAGGCAATATTGCACCAATTGTTCTTCGTTGTGTTGTATTAACACTAAAATTTGCACAAACGTCCCAAGCAGCACGTCACATCAACGGCCAGTGCATTTTCCAATCGTTGTACAAATTATATGTCAATATTTATTTTGAATTTAGATATTTCAGAAATAGAGAAATACCTGTTGCTCGATACGTGAGAAGTGTTAAAATAAAAGCTGTCTTATTAAATTTTTTTGCATGACCTGCACTTCCTTTTTTAGATCGGATATGAGAAGTGTTCGGGCTGTTCATCGAAAGTTAATAAATTTCAGTATAAATAAGATCTGAAGGATAAATCAAGAGCTCAATACAAAAAAATTTCCTATTCATGAATAATTCAACTTCACTCAGCTAATTATGACGTGATGAATGTGAAATACATCAATTCTGAATTTACACCTGGACAAGATTCCGTGGAAGAATGGGAATATTTAGTAAAAACACTATTACGTGAACTGCGCAGTCTGTTTTTTTTGTAAAATGGCTTTGAGGCAACAATAAACAAAAATAATTATCGTTTTAAAAATCGCCTACACCAAAGTTTTTACGATAGAAAGGAATAAAAATAGTAGTAAAAGTAATAACAGTTTTTGACTTAAAAAATAGGACTTGATAAGTACATTTTACAAAGATCAACCCTACAGACTTAAGCCCGTAGCACTACAAATTCATGTTCACCACTCATCATATGTGTTATAACGCTTTATAACTAGTGTTTCACACCTTACCATGTTTTGTAGCAAAATGTTTGTAACCTGCAAAATACCCTCTGAAGTAAAAAACATTAGCCTAAAAATGTCATCTTGAATCACTTCTATCACGAAAATCGAATTGAAAAATAAATTTCAAGACCAAACCGATGAAAAGATTTGCGTTGCTGTAATTTTGGTAGCTCAACGCGTTGTAAGAAGAAAAACAAAGAGCAGAAAAATATATAACGAAATATAATACTGAATTGCCGTTATGAAAACTAATGAAGCGTAAAATTAAGTAAGGTTAGCATACCGTAAACAATGATTCTGCATACAAATTAGCAAGGAAAGATAGTTCTCAAGCACCACGTACTCTCCTCTTCTAGAAGCTCTTTCTTTTTTCCAGAATATAACTACCCCAATGGGATACATGGCCAGTTAAGGCGCATTAGCCGATTTCAGAAGAAGCTTACCGTAAAATAATACTTTCTTCCTCTTTTTTTCTTTCTCTTACACTCTTCCCTCTTTTATCCTAAAACGTCTTGAAGATTTTTTTCAAGCTAAAACGTTATATCATTTCAACTAGAGCGCTTTTCATACATAAATCCGAAAAAAATCTGTCAAGCGGAAACCACTGTTTTCATTAGTGATCAGGTAAAAAAGCGCCTTCTTTCGAGGAATGCAAGCGAACAAAATGCACCAATGACAAATAGTAATTATGCAGCAGGCCCGAAGCATGTATTGATGAATCGGGAGATCAATCAGATCCAAGTCACGGGAGGATATCATTTCTACAATTTCACATGTTATCCAGAAGCGGATGAACTTTAATGACGCGAGTAATATTAAAATAATCACATTTTCCTGTCTTATTCAGATTTACACCAAAATTGTGTTGGACAATGATAGTTAAATGTCCATTAAACAGGTCATTTTGTCCCAAAATTAGGCAACCGATGATCAATTTCAAGGATTTAGGTAGGGGTAATACGCCCTACATACTCCTCCTTATGGGGCAGTCCATAAGGTGAGATTTCCATTTATAACAATAAACATCAAAAATAGGGAATATGTTCATCAGGCTACATTATGCAGTTATTCCTATGATCCAAAAAACAATAAATGCGATCTGTATTTTGTGATTATTATAATGCATCCGATATATGATCATCCATTCTGTGCAAAAGTAAATTTATTTACTGAATAGAATTACTTTATTGGAATCTACATGATGATTGAAAGACCAGTGGCTAAGTCGAGAAACAATCGATCTCACTACAGCATTCGTTATACCCCATGTTTTTGAACTTCTCAATCACCTTTCACACAATAGATAATTTCGATAATGCAATTAACAATTTAGTTACCTCCAGATGAAATGTCCTTTCAAACAAAAGATGAAATATGCAAAGTCTAGGGTGAATTTCTCATCAGGTAAAAGAATACATAGTCCCGTATGTATGCATTTCGAGCATGATGAGAAGATCTTTTCAAGGTGACTACAAAGAGTTCAACGACTGCTCCATCTGTCATTGAAAGAATCGTTTTTCAGTTTGTTTGAGAAAATTTCAATTTAGAGAGATTCCAATAGCTTGAAAATTTACTCAACTTCTCTCATATTCCCATCAGTGCGGGGAAGCACTTTCTACTAGCAATGAGCCGCATATTCTACAAAATCTACAAAAAAATAACCACAATCGAAGCTTCATGTTTGTTCAGCTTCGTGTACTATTATTGATCCGTTCTTCAATAATTCTAACGAAAAAATCGTGAAAAAGAAATACTTCCACATCCAACGGTACTACTGTATTACCGTAATTACTCTCAGGATGAAAAAGCTTTTATTCTATTTGGTTTCTTGCCTATAGAACGAGTATTTACCATACATCGATATGGCATTTTTTTCCCGAGGAGGAATGTTGGAAAGAGTTACATCGGCAGTCTTGGCTAATACCGGATGATTGAGATCAAAAACGAGACCTCATTGTGTTGATGATGAGTGCAAATGTGGGAGACATAATAAATGCATTTTTATCTTATAATTTCATAACGTTCAGTCATAGCATACTGGACACCATCATGTTTGATTACCCCTATCAAATCAACGTGACTCGAAGAGATAAATTTGAACCCCTGTAAAAGTATAATCATTTGGTTCGTTTTTCTTAAAGTGCTTCCAATAAACAAAACCATAGTTCGTTTTTTACAAAATACTTCTAAGTTGAAAAATGAAACAAATTAGTATTGTGCTCAAAATCGTTTACAAACAGCTTTTACAATAAGATTTTTCATTAAAAAATTAATAAGGGTTAATAGAGTACGCCGATAAAGTTTCAGTCATATTGGACTTATGATTTACCAGAAAATTATAGAAATACAAAATAATACTTGCTTTCTACTTCTGTAATTTAGAAGCATTTGAATAAAAACAGACCATGGAAAGCAAGTACCACTTAATATTTTTACGATTTTCTGCCAAACTAAATGTCACGTAGAATTGAAAATTTGCGAGCGTACTCAACTAACTTACAACAATTCTTCGAGTAGAAAATTCTACAGTAAAGCTTTGATGTGGATGATTTTTCTTCGTTACAAATTAGAATGATTTTTTGAACAGTTATTCTTTTGAAATCTGTTATTCTTTTGAAATGCTCTTAAAAATGAAACTAGGAAACTTTTTTATAATTTTCTGCTGAACCGCAAATCATATGAAGCTTTTGCGATCCAGATCAGCTAGCGACGGTAATTTTTTGTTCTATCCCAACTTGGCGTCCGTCCCAACTTGGCGTCCGGCCATAACTTGGCGTCCGTCCTAACTTGGCGTCTGTCCTTACTTGGAGTCCAATGCTATATTAGAGGCTAAATATAGAAATCTCAACTTGGCGTCCGTCCTAACTTGGCGTCCAGTGTTGAACGAAAAAATCCTAACTTGGCGTCCAATGCATCATAAAATCAAAGTTAACTTGATTCTTCCATTTTTCAATGTTTTTGGTCTTCGAGTTTATCTGTATTTGTTCTTTTTTTAACTGTATTACATTTTATCTTTCTTTTTCTCCTCTGAGACTCTAAAAAATGAAGAAAAAAATTAAACAGAAAAAGATGAAAATAAGAGGTATGGGAAAAACCAACTACCATACTGGAGCCCTCTCCAGCCAAGTACCATGGGAATAACCTGAAAATTAGGTAGCAAGACAGGAGTCAAAAAATCAACCATAATTAACCAAGGAACTTATTTGTCACATTCCTTTCAGCTATGCAAACTACAGTAAACAAACCGACGAAAATGTACCAAGCTCCAGATCACCTTTATCCATAGCTGCTCTGCCAGAGCAACGGAGCAGCAAAGCAACTCAGAACTCTGGGATTATGGAGCCGAGAGTTGATCCCTAGTTTATCACGAAATTATTCTGAATTTGTTGTTTAGTCATGTTCCTCCCTTCCTTCATTCTGCCCTCCATTCTGTACTGTTCGGGCCCTAGAAAAAAAGTTTAAACGAATAAATAAAAAATAAATGAAAATACGTAAAGAAAGAAAGAACCAAGAAGAAAATGTGAATCGATTGCAACGATTTATGGGGAGATCTCTTTGCTTCTCCAAAATCGCCCGTATTTTAGAGAACAGCGCAATGGATTAACTATATTTAAAAACTCAAATTCAAATGAACATTTTTATTGGACGGGAAGTCTGTTAGATTTTGAGAACATAGATAATTTATTCAGTTTTCGAAATTCTGGGAACCTACGAGTTTGCATGCAAAAATGCAACGTTTCTTTGTGAAACGATGTGCTTTCTTCATAGGAAAATATTTTTTGCTCAAAAAAGTGCAACAGATGAGCAATGAGCCATTTATTTTAAACTGGTTTATTAGAAAACGCCCCGATGGCGCAAAAAAAGAAGAATATACTTGCTTCAATAGTTGACATGCTAGAAAAAGAAGTGGACTAGATTTTTGAGAACTTGGGTCAAAAGTGGAAAAAATTCACTTTCTTTATATTGGATTTTCATTCTTTCTCAAAATAATTTTCCATGTCTGTGAAAAAGTATATTCTGCAGCATCGTGCATTTTGTCCTTCCCCTGGCATCGACTACAGTAAAATTTTTCTATATGAAAATTATATGCACATGATTTCAAATATAAAAAAATGGTAAACCAATAGTATTCTAACTCACGACCAATTCAAAACTCCTGCCTCTCACACTCCCTGAAAAATAGTGAGGGAGGCATACTATAGACATTTTCAGAACTATAAAGAAACCTTGGGTTGGTTGCACTAACCCAACATGAGAATAATCTCAACATCGGGATTAAATTGATGATCCTGAGTTTAAGTTATTCACAATGTCCAAATTATTTTCTTCCAATGCACAAACCATACTCACTTCAGGATTAACTAATACTGAGGTTCAAGTTCGAGTTTGGAAACTGCAGAAATTTTTATATTTATCTGCTTTAGAGATAAGAAAATTATGCGAAAATGTTAGTGCAACACAACAGCTCGAGCTGGGGATAATCTCGACATTGAGCTTGTTATAGTCCTCATGACATTCAAATTATAACGAGCTTGAGATCAAACCGAGTCACTTTTTTGTTCCAGATTATCTTGAGCTCGAGCTCAGACCCCTTTAGTGCAACTGGGCCTTTGTTACAGTCATTGGGCACCGATATGCAAATGGGAGAACAGGGTAAAGCATACAAAAGTGCTCCTGATTCAGCCGTGCCCATATTAGGAGTGTGCGCGACATCCAGTACCTGGTTCTCCCCGACTCTACTGGCACTCCCATGGCAACATAACGACTTTTTTGAAAGCAGGATCGGAGCAACAAAGATGGGTGAAATTGCTTCCCATTTGCAATCCCTCCTTCTGCAAATTTCAGTTTAAATCCAAAAACTGTGAATGATGCTATTTTGTTGAATAGTTAAATAGAAGAGAATAAATTTGTTTGTAGCTTGTAATCAGTAGAACTTAAGGCCCTGTCATACTTCGCCGCGCGGCGCCGGTTGTCCTATTCATACTAAAATGCGGCGCCGGCCGGCGCCGTGTGGTACCGCTTTTGAAGTATGAATAGGTTTTTGTAATTTTTGCGGCGCCCCGTCAGGTTTCAACTAAACCAATACACATTTTTTGAGAACAGCAAAATCCAAAAGTAAAAAAGCGGCGCCGTACGGCGCCGCGCGGTGAAGTATGACAAGCCACCGCACGGTACCGCTTGGCGCCGCCTGTTAGTATGAATAGGACAACTGGTGCCACGCGGCGCCGGCCGGTACCGCACGGCGCCGCGCGGTGAAGTATGACAGGGCCTTTAGGGAGTGAATTCTATACGATATGTTAGATAAAATGAGCGAATGAAACATACCTTGCGCAATCAATTTAGTTCTTAGAAGACTTTGTGCTGTAGCTCTTTTTCCTGAAAAAGCTGAATGGGATTTTATGTGCCACTCTCCCACACGATTCCTTTTGTTGACACCAAATTCAGTAAAAATATTTAACACAGTTGGAAGCAAAGATATGTAAGAGGAGACATAGGAGTACAAACATCCACAAGGGCTTTGAAACTGGAAAATTTGTTATGCAAACAATTTTGTTGTCAACTTTTTTTAAATTTTGTGTCTCAAAAAATGCCAAAAAACCAAGGTCCACGCCTGTACCCTACTAAAAATTTCAGAAATGCACGTGCTTGGTTGGAAAGTGTGTTGATGCATTCAGCTGCAGAATATATTTTTTCACAGACATGGGAAATTTTTTTGAGAATGAATGAAAATCCAATATAAAGAAATTGAATTTTTACCTACTTTGACCCAAGTTCTCAAGAATTTAGTCCACTTCTTTTTCTAGCATGGCAACTATTGAAGCAAGTATATTCTTCCTTTTTCTGCTCCATCGTGGCATTTTCTAATAAACTAACCATGCAGGAAAACTTTCATAGAAGCACACTGAAGTTTTAAATTTGGTCATCTTCACATCAAAAAAACAATAAAAAAGAATCTTCAAGCTACGGCATAGTACTTTAAAAACATTGTAAAGAGACTGAAAGGTGACCATATCTATTGAATTCCTCATTGTCTAGATGTTGTGCAGGTCTTTCCTTAGCATCAAGAAAAGATAGATGCTGGTCTGAACTGAACTAGTTAGAGCTAATTTCTTGACTAGGCCTCAGAGATCGGACAATAGTTCTATTTCCCTGACCTGGCAACAGCAAACAAATAACTTACCTTCAATTGAGGGGCCTCACAATGGCACCTCACAGTCTCCCTGGAGAGAAAGCTTCCTCCTCAGGAAATAAACTTACTTGCAGGATCCCTGAAAAGCTCTTCCTGTTGCTCAATGTCAGCAAGCATTGGCACCTGTGCCTCTGGCTCTTCACCCTAACGTAATGTCAAATCTAAATAATAAATATATTAATATAGAATAACAAATATTGAAAAGAATGTGGGTAGACTACTAAATAGGTCATGTAAATTAACTCAAAGTTGCTGGTGAAAGGTTTATTATTGGACGCCAGCACTTTTACCAAAAATATAATAAAATGTAAGAATAGTGAAGAATGATTTTCACTATCACTTCCCTCTTCTTTGTGGTGCTCCGTTGCTATGCAAATGTCTACGCCGCTGGTCGTTCCCAATTTCGATTTTCATATCCACTTCCTATCACAACTTTGCCAGCAACAGGGTGCCAACGTGGAATCCTTCAACCCAAAAAATTGCAGAAATACCTTTGTATACACAAATGACTATTTTTTGTGTAAACTGAATGCATCGATTGAATTCCCTATGGTCAGAAACATCTTCCCTAAAATCGTAGAAATACCTTTGTTTACACTCAATATGAATTAGTGTGTAAAGTGATCACATTAATTAAATTCCCAGTGATCAAAAACCCTTTTCGAAGAAAAATTTACACCTGGAATAATTTTTTGTGCACAAAGTAATCCCATTCATTGTCGTATTACGTGCTCGTATACCCTCGGCTACCTAGCTGCGGTTCTTGGGAGATCCAATCTAGTACGGCCCCTGACGCTAACCCGGTGTTAGATACTGTCCTACTGCAGGTCTCAGAGACGTAAGAAACAAAGATATTTATTTTGGGGAACTGACAAAAGTGCAAATACAACTGTGAGCAAATGGTGAACGAAAATACAAAATGCCAAAGTATGAATACGAACACTGAACACCTCCCTAAGTCGCTGACCCTTCTTGAGTCCCTGTACGCAGAGTCCCAGGGACCTTCGGGTATCTTAATCCACGACCTAAGCTGAAAGCCCAAGAAAATGATCTGTCTACCTGTTGAACTAACACTCACTCTTCTCTTCACCAAAGTTTGAAGTACTCTGCGTTGATACCACTGCTTAATCTGATAGAGTGTG